>JBBPBX010036330.1:0-31537 GCA_038048925.1 Garcialebias charrua | reverse complement strand
TATACATACATATACATTTTTTTTTTTTTTATCACATAAGATGAAAATGACCTCAGTAAAGTGACCAGTGCAGTCTTAAAAATCTATCAAATAAGTCTCTGGTTTGAGTTTATGTTTCAGTTTAATTAGAGTCTGTGTTAAACAGTAGAAAAGTGCAGCTTATATCCTAGAATACATAATCTGGATGTTTTACCTGGTACTGCTTCATGAAATAATATAAATGAGCTTCTTCTGCAAATTAAACAACAAATATAATTTACAGATAGTCAAAATGACAATTGTCCTTACCTCAGAATACAAGCAAGCAATAAAGCTTCCAAATGACCATAACAGATGGTTACAGGGGAAACTATAAAGCCTTTTTTAATAAGCAAGTCATTCAGAGACACAATAACTGATTGTCCAGAGCTGTATTAATATAAATGAAGACAAGGAAGGGAGCTGTATTCTGCTGTTTTCTTTGCTGAACATTTGCATATGAGCTAATATCATAAAATAATAAACAGAGTCTGAGTTCAAAGAGCTTTCTAAAGTACAGTACTGTGCACTAGACAGGGGTTAAAGTCATGTCCAACTGGTTGCCCAAGCCCAACTGGGTTGCTTCATTAAGCAGCGTCATCACATTGCATTCGTGGCGTTTGATAAGAAGTATTCTCACTTTGCTGCATAATAAAATATGTACCCTTTCCAGTAAAAACCCACTTCAACATACCGAGGACGCTAGCAGCTTGCTCCAGAACTTTTTCCAGCTTGTGTCTGCTCCTGCCCGCCACCGCCCACTTCAGGTTCCCTTTGGGGTCTTCGGACACAGTCCGAGCCACCTCTTCCACCACAAACTGTCCCGTGAATCCAGAGGCTCCGAAGATAACCAGGTGGTACGGCCTGCTAGAGGATGTTTCTACTCGCGCCATGGTACCAGCAGACACCGAGACCAGGACAAGGTTCCTTCTCTCTTGACAACAAGGCACCGAGTGAGCGGACTGCGCTGACTGCGTCCGCCTTCAAGTACACCTCGCTGCTGTCCACTTCCGTAGCAAAACGGTGCTAACGTGCTAACGTCAATTTTTTTTAAAATATTTTTACACGATATTTGAATGTAACTAAATTGTTTTGTTTTTGATTAACATTTCTGAAGCTTCAAGTTCTAATAAAATGCGACTTTTCTCCTTTGCATTTTTGTTTTGTGCGTTAAACTACTTCCTGTAGTTTTTCGTCGCATGTTTTATGACGACAATGAGATGCGCACGACGAGGCACCACGAGATTTGCGAAACAGTTTTCTACGTAGAGGGTAAAGATGTGGTGGGCTCAATGTCACTGAATTATCTCGTTATTTACAGAAGCAAGGGGAGGTTTTAACGACCGATTTTGTTAGGCCTGTAAATGCACGACCATCTGTAGAGAGGTATGTTTGCTTTTTTGTGATTAAAATCGGTATTCTTGTGACAGACTTGTGGCTAATGGCTAGCAGCACAGATACAATTTATTCATTCAACCTTTATTTAGGCAGGTTAATCCCATTCAGTCTCGAGGACTCATTTACAAGAGAGACCTGGAAGTTTATCACGATCACCCTAAGATAACAAAATACATATTTCAGGCTTTCTGTGTTTATTCTGACGCTGTAAAGTGCAGTTACTTTATGTGGATAGTCAACTCGTTTATTAGAAGAAGCGTACAGTATTCTTCCAAATGCAACGTGCCAGTAATACGTGAGCTATGCTATAGATTTGGTATTAAATGCTTTTTAAGTTATTTACCAACTAAACCAGCAAGTGAGTGTAAAATTTAAAAATTATTAATGTAGTTAATTTAATTATAGTTTATGTTTTGTAATTCATGCCACAACCACGTGTATTATTGTCATCACAAATAACTGTTCTTTCTTGTTTGTTTCTAATTTCTTTTGGCATTAACTTCTTCCAGAGGTACCAGTCCACCATGCCCACCCAGATTTGTAAAGCAGTGGAGCTGATGCTGCACTCTTGCAGCTGCACCATAAGGAGTAGATGCTGTTTACCAAAGGCAGTGTTGGCCCCAGTGGGCTGTGGTCCTAGGATTCCTGGACTTCATAGAAGATATTACAGCATGGACTCTTTGGGTCCTGGTCGGCCTTCACTTGGTCCAAGTTCCCAACAGCCTCGTTCAGAGAGAACGTCAACGTTGGCCCAAAGAAACCTGTCTGCAGCAGCTGTACAGGTAGGTTGCTTTCCTTGTCTTTGCTTTTTAAAAACACAATTTTTTAAAGGAGTATGCAAACACTGCAACATATCCAGCTACTTTAAATCATTGGTTAGTTTTGTTTGTGTTTATTTTGCTTTTCCTATTGTATTGTCTGTGTTGCTATATTTATATTCATGCTGAGTTTTACTTTTGATGCAGACTGACATTAACAAAGTATCGTCATATTTTTGCGAGTTTGACAAGTTCATGATCATCCAATATACTTCATACCATTTACCAGTATAGGAGACACTGAACCAAAGAATGACTAAAGTTTTTCTTAACTTTTGTACCACAGGCTATATACAGTATAAGACAAGGTTCACATACATATCTCCGCTCTTCCAACACCCATCTTCTTCTCACTCCCAGGTCTCGGTCTCGCACAATTGGAGACCGGGCTTTCTCCTGCGCTGCCCCTCGGCTGTGGAACGCCCTGCCCTCATATCTGAGGGCCCCACAGACCGTGACATGTTTTAAAAAAGGTCTTAAAACCTTTCTTTTTATCCAGTTTTTTAAATAATTAATTGTGCTTTTGTTTTTTATTGCACCCAGTTTTTTGAGTATTTTATCTGCATTTTGTGAATTTTAAGTTTTTGATGCAATCATCTGTGAGGCTCCATCCTCTTGGTTGTTCCTCTTCTTTGTTGCATTTATGGTTGATTTTTATCTTGATTTTATTTTTCATTGTAGCACTTTGAGATCTGTTTGATGTAAAGTGCGTTATAAATAAAAGTTATTATTATTATTATTATTATTATTATTATTATTATTATTATTATTATTATTATTTGTTTTAACATACCCTGTTAAAGGTATATGCTACATGTCCTGCAACGGGATTTGATATATATATACAGTATACTGTACTGTATATATTTAATAGCTTAACTTGCTAGGTGGCAAATTCTCCTTTACATCAAACTAGATGTCTGCCTTAGCAAAGTTTTGTTGCTGCTGTAAAGCCACAATATTGGTCAAAATATGCAATTTTTAAAATTTATTTGATTTAAATATTTTGTCTGTGTTCATCATCTATGATAAAAAGAACACTGTCATTACATATGACACTATCATAAGTGTTTTTGGTTAATCTCATTATTTGTAATAAAGTAGCAAAATATGCTCAATTTCCTTTTTCCAGCCACTTATTGCTACTTGTCCCAACTTTTTTGGGATTTGTTGACACTGTGAAATTTTGAAACAACATATTTTCCTTTAAAATTTTACATTTACTCAGATTAAACTTTTGATCTGTCATCTATGTTCTGTTACGAATAAAATATTGACATTTGCCATCTCCACATCATTGCATTCAGTTTTTATTCACAATTTGTTTAGTGTCCCAACTTTTTTGGAATCCGGTTTGTATTTATTTTTCATATTTGATTTATTTATCACAGTACAGTTCCCCCTCAGTATGATTCTAAATACTTTACAGTATAATCAAGTTTAAGTTTAGCTCATCCCAACAGCCAAGACACATGTAGGGGGAAGATTAAACAGAGACATACATCTTTGTTATAACATGGGAACATATACTTTTTTTTTCTTGTTATTATTGTTTAATTATAAGAACTAAAGTTGCAAACACCGCCTATTTTCACAGTGAGGGACACAAACAGGCTGAGCGTGCTCTCGTAGTGGCTCTGTCTCCTTTAGAAGACCAGAAGTTTAGTCACGCACACAAGTTGCACATGCTTGTACAATGATGACAATGCTCAGAGCGCATTAACGTATGTTTATTTTATTTTTTTCTTGTATTTCTTTCACAAAATATCCTCTGTAGCAGGTAGGTAAACTAGAACAAGCAGACATACAAAGCTTCCCCACACCTGGGGCTACAAATCTTGAGTCCACAACAAATAAAGATTGCCGGGTAGATTATTTACATTTACTGTAAATCTTTAGGCATTTGGGTGTTCTGCCCCTCTTCATGCAGGACGCGGGACAGGACGGGCAAAATCTGGGACTGTCCAGGCCAAATTCGGATGGTTCAAAATATATAGTTTTAATTTTTACAGATGAGGAAAATCTGTCACGGACAGAGAACTTTACCCTGTGTCTGTTTCAGTTAGTTGTCCAATGAGTAAACACTGCAAAATCTGGTTGAAGGAGGTGAAAATAGATTGTCTCATGCAAATGTAAACCACTCATGTTGAGTCCTGATAAAATTATTCACATCTTTTTTGCAGATTGTTTTTACTGAGAAGACTTTTCACGGATAATATTAATGTCTCTTCACAGGGCCAGTTTCATCCTTTTTGCCACTATGACTACCTGGATCTTGGGGAGTTGGAGGAATATATTCATAAGGCTCAGACTTCAAAGAAAAAAAGACACGTCATTGTGGATCCAGACCTGGCTAATGTGGTAGCGCAGCATTTGGTACCTGATCTACAGAATAGTAAAAATGTTATCTTCGAATGTAACCCAGGTACGTTTTATTTGTTGCGTAATGTTCATCCAGCTTCGGACAAACTAACAAAATGTGTGGTGTTTTATTTATTTATTTATTTATTTACTGAAGCTGTACCACAACTAATATTTATAAGTGTGTGTGTTTAGTGTCCTTGACAGTGAAATACTTATGAAATTTCAATTTCTTTGTTTGTGTTTTTCTTAGGTCCCGGGCTGTTGACAAGAACACTATTAAATGCTGGTGCTCAGAGAGTTGTAGCTCTTGAGGGTGACAGGGCCTTATTGCCTAATCTTCAGGTACTACAAATGCCTCAAAGTGTCAAACAACGTTTTAGCCATACATGCTGCTAATTTTTTTGTTTTGTCGCTTATGTTGTAGAGGCTGGAGGCACGTCTTGATGGTCAGCTGGAAGTGGTCCACTGTAACTACTTTAACCTTGACCCCATCGGCTCTGGCCATGTGAAACCTCCAACAATGTCCGCTGACAAACTGTTCACTGACTTGGGAATATCAGAAGCTGCTTGGGATGATGGTAAGAAAACACAAACCAAATCCATAATGTTGCAGGTTTTCTATCATGCATGTTTATTCTTTAACTTACTAAACTACTTTTATCATTTACTTGAGACTTTCTGACTGAACCACTCCCTATTTTTTTTCCAGAACACATTTCTGGGCTTAGTAATGCTATGAATCCTAGACTTGAGCAATTGAACTCCCTTTTTAGATAAACTGAAGAAAGGAATTTAATATTTTTTACACTTGAGCATATTTATATGCAATTAATTCTGTGCATTGTGTTGTAGCGTGTCAGATTTTTAAAATTGTCTGTATCTTATTGTTTTCATTTGTACATCCCTCCAGATGTCCCAGTGAAGGTGGTGGGAATCTTGCCCCAGCATAATAAGCGTGGCCTCCTGTTGAAGATGGTTTATTCTTTGTTTGAGCGATTATCTGTTTTCAGATATGGAAGAATAGAGCTCAACCTCTTTATTGACGAGAGGGAATACTTGGTAAAAACAAAACCACTATGCTAATTAAAATTGTTTTGTGTGTTGGAATAGATTACATCACATTTTACTGTATACGGGCAGCTTTAAACCATCAGTTGTTACAATTTATTAGTTGCTATAGTTAAAGGTTTCTGTGATCTTCCCTCAATTGCTGTATTCATATTTCACAGAACAATGGATTAGCTGATGCTGTGGTAGTTTGATTATTAGTATGCATCAGTACTCAGACTCTTGTGTAACATAATTAACCAAGTTATCCTGATGCACGATCAATAATCCAGAATTAACCAAGTTGTTTCTCTATTAGAAAATGGTGTGTCCTCCTGGTGACATGTTAGACTACAGAGCCTTTGGAGTCCTTTGGCAGATGGCTTGTGATATTGAACTTCTACACAAGGTACAGAATGAATGAAAATAAGGAACCTTTAGTGTTTGTTCAGATCTGTTAGAAGTAGAATGGACTTTGTTGATGGCGAAAAGAGTAACTGCATCAGGTTTTTTGATAGTTCTTGAAAGTGAATGTTTAGGATTTTGCCTTATTTGGTCCTACATGTACAATATAGCTGCCACCTTATTTCTGTGCAGGAACCCTTGAAGTCGTTTGTGGTGTCTGGTGCTAAGAGGAAGGTAATTAAAAGAGCAGGCTCAGTAATAGCAGTTTAAACACAATTTGTGTTTTCTAAGTATTTAAACATCTCCCCTCAGCTTTCAAATGATCACTTGTGCCTGGTGCGGCTGCGTCCTCGGGCAGACCTGTTCTCTGCGAGCCTAAATCCCTCTAATGCGTCCACCCTGCTGATTATGATCAAACAGTGCTTGGTGAAGAGGAAGACCAAGCTCATTGACAAGCTCAAGTAAGCAGTTTACACAAAAGAAAACTTATGACGGACATGGAGCCTACACACTGTACACATGCTTCATCAAAGTGCTGCTCTTGGTTGAACACTCATGAAGTCTAGAGTAGGATTGGGTGATATGGACCTAAATTAATATCTCAATATTTTTAAGATAAATCGCAATATACTATATATATACAGTATATATATATATATATATATATATATATATATAGTTTTTTCTTTCCCTAAAGTATTAACAAAAATATATTTCTGAGTCAAAGCTTTGTCCCAGTTGTCACACAGACACATTTATTAACAACAGCTGTAACTGTACAAAATAAATGTCTAAAAAAATAAACTGTTTACATATATTAAATAGTTTATTTTTTAGGCATTTATTTAGATATATTAAGTAATAATCCTCTTCAGCTGGGGGCAGCTGAGGCACAGAGGTGGCGGCATTAATAAATCAGCAGTTTATCATATCTCTAAGACACGGTCCTCAGCTGTGGAACAAGCTAAAGCGTTAGCCATCTTGCTAGCTGCTTAAGATAATAATAATAATAATGAATTCAATTTATACCGCACTTTTCATTAATAAAAATCTCAAAGTGCTAATCGTGTCTTAGCGATATGATAAACTGCTGATTTATTAATGTCGCCACCTCTCTGTGCCTCTCAAAAGGCACAGCATGGCTAAATGAGTTCTGACCCGTGTTTTTTTTTTTCAGGAATGGAGGCTGAGGTCTGTCGGACCTGCAGTCTCACACACGCTCATATTCCACTCCGCTGTTTGAAATGGTGTAAAAGATTCGTAGTTCCGACCTTTTGTCAGTACTTGTTTTCAGCATTGTCTACAGAAATCATCTTTCTGCCCCTTATCTGACCATTTTAATCCAAACCATCTCTGAAAAAACAGCCATTGTTTTTCATTTTGTTCAGCAGCTAAGCTGCTCTTCATATTATCGTCCGTGATTACTTGTGTTAAACGTCTCTTCTCCCACCCACCCACCTCCTGGAGAAGCAGGAAGGAGGGGAGTGCAGCTGAGGGGCTGGCTTTGTTTTCAAGGAGGGAGGAGGAGGGGGGCCGCATGGGAGAAAGAGACCGCAGGAGAATTTCGAAGTATAAAACTATATAGTTTTACATCGATATAGTCTCAACTTATATCGCCCAATTTATATATATATATATTACAGGTAGTCCCCGACTTACGAGCGAGTTCCGTTACAACGAGGCGCTCGTAACACGGAAATCTCGTAATTTGGAACGGCCGCCACGTGTCTCGTAAGTCCGGAATTTCGCTCGTAAGTTGGAACGGTTTTGCTAGCGCGACTACGAACACTCGTTTTTCATCGAAAAACTGCTTATGAGTGCATAAAAATGATCGGAAACGTGTGTCCACATGTTTAGCTAACGAACTGTGGTGAAAAAACACAGAAAAACTCAGTATTTTTTGCGTTTTTTCCAAAAATTTGCCAGCTCGTAAGTCCGGATCCTCGTAAGTAAGAGCGCTCGTAAGTTGGGGACTACCTGTATATATATCGATATTTTTAAAAAGTCGATATATCGCCCAGCTCTAGTCTACAGTAAACCACAGGATGTTTAAGATGACATTAATGTGATTTCATCCTTTCCTTTCACCTTGCTTATTGTTTCTCCTGTGTGTGTTTTTCTAGTCTTTGGTCTCCTGATAGTGGGCGTAAGCTGTTATCAGAGTTGGGCCTGCCAGAGGACATAATTACCGGAAACGTGTACCCCCATGAGTATCTTCGCCTGTTCCAGTTGATGGACAAGAGTCAGGAGTTCACACAAAGCTGGCTTTATGATGAGGTCTTTGAGAACTCACAAAGGGAGGGCTGGTCCTAAAATACAGATTAACAGGTTCTATGTAAAAGATCTGAAACACAAGGCATATACAAACATGTAAAAAAATGTACAATAAATTAATTAAAATAAAGCAAAGTAATAAACAAAAACAAATATTTAACAAAACAAGTCATTTGTGAAATGATCATAGTTTTGTTAGGTTTTAAAGGTTCTGCCCACTGTCTTCATAAACTTGAGTTTTTAAGTTTAGATTTCAGAGAACTTTACTGGGTTCGCTTCAGATACCTACATTATGAAATGTAATACATATTTATGTAACTTATTGCCTGCTGGGAAGAACAAGAATTACCTTAATGCCTCTGGACAAGTCTATAATATTGTCCTCCACATACAAAGACTAGTTTACCATATTAAACATCCTACATCTGTTTAGTTTGAAGTAACTGTGCAGGCTTGAATTGTATTATTTTGTACATCCATGTGAAATGTCTTGTTTTATAAAATGTGTAAACTGCAAATAATTTACTAATCAATAAATCAAGATTTTTCATAAGTGATATGAAGAAGGCAATTTTAGTCTGTGCCCACTGTATTGATCTTTTTCTACAATGGCTGCGTGCTCCTGCTTAACTAATAAATCATTACTTTATATTCAATGAAAACCTTTAAGGTTGTGCCTTTTGGGCATTTCATTTTATTTTTGTAATATATTTGTTATGAAAGCCGTTGGTTTCAGGTAACACTTAATAAACTACTGTATTTTTACTAAGAGGTGTACCGGTAGTTAGTAGATTTTTACTTTATGCTTCTTTACCTGTATCATGACAGTTAGAGGGGTTTTAAAAAAGTGCCTGGACGTTTGCAAATCACTGGTCTGAAGTTTCTCAACACGAGGGTCTAGTGACCATTGATCACCATCTGACACGTGGGGCTCAAAACAAGCAACATAATGACAAAAAAAAGGTAAAATGGAGCTTATTTGTATAGCGCTTTCTAGCCCCCTGTGAGGAGCCCCAAAGCGCTTTACAATACCAACCATCCACCCATTCATACAGACATTCATACACCGGTAGCGGCAGGCTGCCCTGCAAGGTGCCTTTCTAGTCCTACCGGGAGCAACTCGGGGTTAAGTGTCTTGCCCAGGGACACAACGACACATGGTGTGGGGAACCGGGATTCGAACCTCCAACCTTCCGATCAGGGGACGACTGCCATTACCACTACGCCACGGCCGCCCACGATAAAAGACAAAACTATTTTATTAATTGTTCTGAAATGTTGAAATTTGTTCTCTTAAATTAAAAATTATAAGCTTTAGAACTGAAATGGGTTTAATGTTTTCCAAGTAAAGTTTAGTGTTTGCAGTAGCAGCACCAAAGGCTTATAGAGAAAACGCATAAATTTAATTTTAATTGTTGCCAGGAAATGGTAAAGTTTCACGAGGGTACCGGTACTGTCGTTTTAACAAGATTTATTTGCTACAAGTTGGAAGAGAAAGTAAAGTACAACATAACAGCCCAAATATTTTTTCCCCCCTCAACTGCTTGGCGTAGCAGAGAACGGATTATTTCTGAGACGTAATTGTATTTAAAAAAACGATTTAAGGATAAAATTAAGGAGATTATATACTATTTCACTTACTGGGACTATTAGATTTATAGAGTCATTTTTACTCAGTTACGGCAGAAAGAAATGAATATATTCATTCTTTTTGCTCTGCAGCTAGCACTCAGTCTCTTTGGCTAGCACAGGTCACAAATGTTGCTTATTCTCAGTGGTTGCCAAAGTTCAGTTTGGGGTCCGTCCCTGTGGGTGATGAAACACCACTGGAGGGCCCTCAAACAATATTCAGAACTTATATTAATAGTAAAAACCTGATGAGAGAGACACAAAACCCTTCAGTCTCAAACTGTTCTGTACGTCAGGTAATCTGATCCAGGCGATTGTTGAGGCCTCCACCTCCACCCGAGTCTTCTGGAGTTTTTGACTAAGCAAATCAGATTGGATTGTGAGAACTCAAATAACATGACACTCACAGAGCTGTCTGCTTTGTTTTTATTAATTTTTTTAGATGACAGTGAGTTTGCTGAAGCAGGTGTATGATGGCATCTCCAACTCCACGTTGATAAGTAAACTGCAGTGGGTCCTGACATGTGCTTGTTTGTTTAGTCAGGTGGACCCACAGAAGTCTCTCTATCTCTTCATGATGTGGGATGTGGGAGGGGCGGCCGTGGTGTAGTGGTAATGGCAGTCGTCTCCCGATCGGAAAGTTGGCGGTTCGACTCCCGGGACCCGCACCATGTGTCGTTGTGTCCTTGGGCAAGACACTTAACCCTGAGTTGCTCCCGGTAGGACTGGAAAGCACCTTGCATGGTAGTCTGCCGCCACCGGTTTATGAATGTGTGTAGCATTCAATGTGTAGCACTTTGAGATTTTCAGTAATGAAAAGTGCGTTATAAATTGAATTAATTATTATTATTATTATGTCAGGGTAACAGGTCTATTCAGAACTTATATTAATAGTAATACCTGTCTATTGTACAGGTCTATATTAAGTCATTGAGGACTGATGGATGAGGTTTCTTTGGTACTGGAACAAGGTTGGAGGTTTTCCACAACACTGGAACCTTTGTCAGGCTAAGGTTGAAGAGGTGCTGCAGAACCCCACAGAGCTGCTCTCCACAGACCTTCAGGACTGACACTATCTGGTTCTGCAGCCTTATTCTAATTAATTCTTTCCAGCTGCTTCCTCACCTGACTTCCAGAGACACAGGCAGAGGGGGGAGGGAAAGGAGGTATCAGCATCTTCTGATTTGGTTGAAGACCAACATGTAGAACTTAGGGTCCATGACTGAGGTGGTAGATAACTTATTTGATGTGCGACAGACAGGACAGCCTTGGGTCAAAGGAGGGTGGTATTGTGGCAAGAGAGGAGGATGCTGAGCTTGTTCCTGAACTGAACCTATTGAAGAACGTGTTCAGTTCATTGGCTCTGTCCAGGCTTCCATCCTTCTGATCCTCCTCCTGCTTGAAGCCTGTGACCACACCCAAGGGCGTAGATTTCATCTCATTATTGGGGGGGACCATGAACAGTGAAAATTTTTAAGAGCAATTTTGGGGGGGTCGGCAAAGTTACAGTGAAATGTAATGCAAAATGTACAGAGGGAAGTTTATCCAAACTGCATGCATATACTATGCAGAATAATCAGCAATAATATTGATTTAAATGGCATGTATTTAGTAGTCTTAATACTACTACATTAATCAGTACAATAGTGACACTCATTACTCTTATAATTTTTTTAATGTGTTCAATCTTTGCCACTTGTCAAAATGACAAGTGGCAAAATGAGAATTTTGCAAAATAGGTCCCCTCTAAATATTGTTTAAATTTCTGTTTGGCTTGTATTCATAGATTGCTGTGGTCAGTGTCACTGATAATCTGGTACCACACCTTCCCAAAATCTTAAAGCTTAAAAACAGTTTTCAAGGAGAAGAAATACTTTAATGCAGGGGTCACCAAACTTTTTGAGACTGAGAGCTACTTCAGTGGAACCAAGAGGCACAAAGGTCCACTTGTTTGTTCCAAACAAATTTGCATGGTTCAACTTTAATTATAGTATTAATAATAATACATTTACATACATGTGAATATATGACTGCCTGATCACATCTGATCTGGTCTGTATTATTAAAGACTCCACACAATGATTTAGCTTGGTAAATATGATCAATTATTATTGATAATTACCAGTAGTGATTAGAACTCTCAATCAAGAACTTGAGTCCTCAGTTTGAATAATTTTTTGGCTCTTCTGTGCAAATGTAAATTGTTCTTAGCTTTGACTGGGAGTGTGGATGGTTGTTTGTCTCTTTGTCTGTCTCTGTGATGGACTGGAGACGTGTCCTGGGTGTCTCTGGTGACCTGTCCTGGGTGTCCCTGCCTTCACACAAAAGCAGCTGAGATTGGTTCCAGTCCTAAACAAGGGGGCATAATGGATTACTTATTAACTGATATTTAAACATAAAACACTATTTCTTTTATGTTAAACTCAATCTGTAACATTTGAAATTCATTGTATTTTATAAATATTTTATTAACTGTTTTGTAGAAATGAACACGTTTGTAACATTCATTCAAAATATGCCTTTTACTATTAACAAATCTGTAGCATTTTTTAAGAACCTATTAAGAATAAAATCTTCCAGTTGCAGATACAAAATATCAATAATGTAATATAATAAACAGTGACATTTTTTAATTAATCATGTGACATAAGTATTGATCCTCAACATTTTTTATAATAATAATTTATTTATAAAGCCCTTTAAAACAACCACAGCTGCAACAAAGTGCTACACATATAAAATCATTTTAACTAATCATCACATCTTCTCTACTCTTTTTAAATTAATTATCTTTCACATATTTTATCATTACTTCTTTCAAGAGCTCCACACCTGAAAATATGATGAATGTGAATCCATCCTGCTCAAAGCTGCGCTGACATTCTTCTGTCTGTTGTGAGCCACCAGGGAGCTAGTTAGCATTGGAGCTAGTTAGCATTGAAGCTAGCGTGTTAGCTGATGAAGTGTTGCTCCTCGTTGCGTTTTGCTGTTGCTACAGCCACTAATGAGACACAGACACACTTGTCTTTCAACACTGTAAAAGACCTTTTCCTCCCAGTCACTGTCACCAATGTTTTAAGTAGCTACTTACTGGAAGTTAATAGTTTGTGCTGCAGCTCACTCCCACCCAGCGGCTCCGCGCGAGCCTGTGACTCCGGTGCTTTGTTGTTGTTCCTTGTAAACATTGGACTAAACCATTTGCCAACAGAGAAGGGGGGGGCAAAATTTCCTTTTTTTTTTCTTAGAATAATGGCGGATTTCTCTCTTTTTTTGCCTTTTTATATTTATATTGTTTAAAGACACGGTTTCCTTTATTGAATTATTGGGGGGGACAGATCTATATTTCCCCAAGATTGGGGGGGTCCGGACCCCCCCGACCCCCCCAGGATCTACGCCTATGACCTCTCTGATATTGTTCTGCTGGAGCTTGCTCTTCAGCTTCTTCTTGTATACCTCTTTGCTGTTTCTTACCTTGACTTTTAGTTGCTGCACTCCTCAATTTTCATTCAACCTTTATTTAGACAGATTAATCCCATTGAGCCATAATTCCCTGTCTCCCTCCCTGAAGGCTCTTTTTTTCTGGTTTAGCAGTTCCTTCAGGTCACTGGTGGTTATCCAGGGTTGGGAAGCATCTGTTCTTGTGGGGATGGTGTTGACAGAAGTTAATAAAGTTGGTCACACTCAGTCATGGCATATGTCCTTTTGTGGATGGCACAGTGCATCTGTAGCCTCCAAACAACCCCGCAGGGCTTTTTTAGCTTCCGTTGACCATCTTCTCACTGTTCTCTAGGTTGTCTCTGAACAAAGAAACCAGCCACTATACAGTAGTAGCACAAGCCAGTGTATATATTATGAGCAGAGAAACACAAGATTGTGATCTGATTTGCCAAGGGGTCTTGCTTTAGTGATTTATGAATCCTTGACATTTGTATAATAATAATAATAATAATAATTTTTATTTATAATGCACTTTTACATACAATTGATCTCAAAGTGCTGGTGTTTTGCATAAAACACCAGCTTTTAGTTTTCTCTGGTAGAGCTGCTGACAAACTGTTGGAACGTCAGAAGTGCAGCAGAGAGTGAGACATGATTTAAAATCACCAGATATGACTCAGGGTACTGTGTCTGTAGCTTTAGCAACGACTGAGTTGATGACACACAAGCAGTCTGCTGCTGTAGCTATACAGGTCCTTCTCAAGAAATTAGCATATTGTGATAAAGGTCAGAATTTTCCATAATGTAATGATATAAATGAAACTTTCATGTATTTTAGATTCATTGCACACCAACTGAAATATTTCAGGTTTTAATACTGATGATTTTAGCATACAGCTCATGAAAACCCAAAATTCATGTCTCAAAAAACTAGCATATTTCATCCGACCAAGAAAAGTGTTTTTAACACAAAAAAGTCAACCTTCAAATAATTATGTTCAGTTATGCACTCAATACTTGGTCGGGAATCCTTTTGCAGAAATGACTGCTTCAATGAGGCGTGGCATGAGGCAATCAGCCTGTGGCACTGCTGAGGTGTTATGGAGGCCCAGGATGCTTCATAGCAGCCTTAAAGCTGCAGTATGTAGTTTCTGGAAAACGCTGGACAGAAAATTTTTGAACAGAGACACCTTTCTGGTCCCTCCCCCTTGCTCTGGCTGACCTGCAACTCACCCTCCTTAGCTCCTCCTCCACAGCATGGCCTGTCTCGTGACTGGCCAGGCGGGGTTGGGACAGGCGGGGGATGGGCGTGAGAAGCTCGTTCATGAACCAAACTCTGTTTTTATTGGCTGGTTAACGGCGGGTCACTGTGGGTTTTTAGAAATGCTTGTAGTACCACCGGGAGAAGCCAGAGGACTATAGTTTTTTTCAGAGATTACCTGTCTAACATCAGTCTGTTAGGAGATAGTGACAGAGTGAAAAAATATGTTAAAAATATATTTTTAGAAAACTTACATACAGCAGCTTTAAGCTCATCCAGAGTGTTGGGTCTTGCGTCTCTCAACTTTCTCTTCACAATATCCCACAGATTCTCTATGGGGTTCAGGTCAGGAGAGTTGGCAGGCCAATTGAGCACAGTAATACCATTGTCAGTAAACCATTTACCAGTAATACCATGGTCAGTAAACCATTTACCAGTGGGTTTGGCACTGTGAGCAGGTGCCAGGTCGTGCTGAAAAATGAAATCTTCATCTCCATAAAGCTTTTCAGCAGATGGAAGCATGAAGTGCTCCAAAATCTCCTGATAGCTAGCTGCATTGACCCTGACCTTGATAAAACACAGTGGCCCAACACCAGCAGCTGACATGACACCCCAAATCATCACTGACTGTGGGTACTTGACACTGGACTTCTGGCATTTCCTTCTCCCCAGTCTTCCTCCAGACTCTGACACCTTTGCTTTCATCCGAAAAAAGTACTTTGGACCACTGAGCAACAGTCCAGTGCTGCTTCTCTGTAGCCCAGGTCAGGCGCTTCTGCCGCTGTTTCTGGTTCAAAAGTGGCTTGACCTGGGGAATGCAGCACCTGTAGCCCATTTCCTGCACACGCCTGTGCACGGTGGCTCTGGAATCGGCCCTTCTCCACAATCTTCCTCAGGGTCCGGTCACCTCTTCTCGTTGTGCAGCGTTTTCTGCCACACTTTTCCCTTCCCACAGACTTCCCACTGAGGTGCCTTGATACAGCACTCTGGGAACAGCCTATTCGTTCAGAAATTTCTTTCTGTGTCTTACCCTCTTGCTTGAGGGTGTCAATGATGGCCTTCTGGACAGCAGTCAGGTTGGCAGTCCCATGATTGCGGTTTTGAGTAATGAACCAGGCTGGGAGTTTTTAAAAGCCTCAGGAATCTTTTGCAGGTGTTTAGAGTTAATTCGTTGATTCAGATGATTAGGTCAATAGCTCGTTTAGAGAACCTTTTCATGATATGCAAAAATTTTTTGAGATAGGAATTTTGGGTTTTCATGAGCTGTATGCCAAAATCAGTAATAAAACAATAAAATACCTGAAATATTTCAGTTGGTGTGCAATGAATCTAAAATATATGAAAGTTTCATTTTATCATTACATTATGGAAAATAATGACCTTTGTGGAACTTAAACTGTCGCCAAAATAAGACGAACTCTCCGCAAATATGGACGAAAATAGACCAAAAAACATGCTTGTTAGGCTGATTGGTGACTCTAAAATTGACCCTAGGTGTGAGTGTGAGAGTGGATGGTTGTTTGGTGTGAGTGAGACAGGTCCCTCTTGTAAATGAGTCCCCGTGACTCAACGAGGCTAGCCTGTATAAATAAAGGTTGAATGAATGAATGAATGAATTTTTTTTTTTACAATGCAATGTGTAGTAACACCAAATAACCAGTAGGTGACGACAGAGCGCTTAGAGTTGGGCCTTGTGACAGCGACGACCCCTGGCCGTCAGCGGAAAAACCCGTCATTACAACAACAACAACAACGTCTTTGGAGAGGAGTCTGATGCTCAGCTCTGCCGTGAGTACCAAACTATTATGTGTCGCAACATTTAAACACAGGCCCAGTGATGCCCAAACTAACGCTTGTATGTGAGGAGAATGCTGGGCGTTTTGATGGCGTCCAGATGTGTCTCCTGATCGGCAGGCTTCAGTTAGCTTGCGTTAGCTTATAGCAACGTACTCAAAAACGCACCTAAACCTTTCACTGAAACGTTTTCGGTAACGGGAGGAAAATGAAAAGCTATATTTCAGCTGCTCTCGGGATTTTGTTTTAGTCCTCTTTTTTTTGTTTGTGAAACTTGCCCTACATCGTATACTGCGAATGACTTAATTCACAAAAAATGTTGTCTGTCTTCTTTAATCATTATAGTTTGTCTCCTGACAGCTGTTACTAACAGCAAATTAAAATACAAATTAGTAGTTTGAGCTGTTTTTGTTAATAAGTTAAAATATTTTATATAGTAAAATCACACTGCAGCTGAAAACCCCCAAGGTTTGGCTGCTGCTTACCTTGAACACTGGCCAGCTCCAGTGCTCCACCTTCCTGGGTGTAGTTGCTGAACATATTTTAGGTTCTTGCTTTTAATGCTTCTAGCTTATACCTTGTGCCAGTCTTATTAGTTTCTTAAAACAATGCCTGTTCATGTGAGTTCATTTCAGTTATTATTTTTTGTTTTGTTTTTGTTTCGTTCCTGAGTCTTTCACAAAGCTAGGAGCTAAGCAGGGCTGTTTCTTTTTCCATTTGGTTGGATTACTGATCCCCTCTCCTGACTTATTATTCATGGTCTCCTGAGGAGAAGGTCACAGATTAAAAAATAAAAGAAGGAGAGAATGGATGTTTGTGAACAGACAACACTGGGAGAGATAGAAAAAGATACTGCTGAACGAAAATGCTCCCAAGCAAGTTAGGAAAGTTTGTGTGTGTGTGTGTGCATGATGTTGAGGTTATTGCTGTGTAAATCTCAATGTCAGAGTTATTTGCTATGGTCTGGAACTGTTTATCTCTCAAATTCAGACCATGAAGCAAAAACAGTCTTGCTCTGTTTGCAACTCAGATTTTTATCATGCAGAAAGCAGGCAGAGTTTTCATTTACAGTAAAGGGCGTTGTCTCGTCACAATATACGAAGGCTACTATGAAACACATGTACTGATGGTATACAAAGGGGTTTCACCTCTCGTTAGAGCAGAGGTGGGTGGAGTATTCAAAAATTTTACTCAAGTAAAAGTATTGTTACTTGAACCAAATATTACTCAAATAAAAGTAGTGAGTAGGCATCCAAAAATTTACTTGAGTAAAAGTAATAAAGTACTTTGATTATAACCTACTCAAGTAGTGAGTAACTGCGGAGTACCATCTCGTGTCATTAAATTATAACATGCAAATGGATTTACAAGGAAACATAACTTTTAATGAGACTGAACATACATTGTTATAAATAAAAACACAAAGGCAATACCAGCCAAAAGGATTTAGAAATAAACCACTTATCTTTTACATTGTTGTAAATAAAAAAACAAACACAAAGGCAACTGTAGCCCAAATAATTCTGCTAAATAATAATAAACTTGACTTTCTGCAAAACTTTGTTTCTACCAGTAAATGTTGGAACTCATTTTCTTACATTTTGACATCCTATAAACAGCACTAACTGTTTACCAGAATCTCCGACGTCACTCAACATGGCCCGCGCGGAGAGTTTGTTGTGGTCACGTGACTGGTTGGCTTCACTTGATTGGTTACATGTCAGGTGACAATAAGTTACGCAATAATTTTGCTGCAAATGTTTTTACATACTTGAAACAAAAGTAACTGTAGCGATCGGCAGAAAGCCCATAGTAACTGAGTAAAAGTTGCGGTTTTCTCCCCTAAAATTTACTCAAGTAAAAGTATAAGTCTTTCACATTTAAACTACTCTCACAAGTACAATTTTCTCAAAAAGCTACTTAAAGCTGCAGTATGTAGCTTTTTTTATGAACATATTTCTTCACTCTGTCACTACCTCCTGACAGACTGATGTTAGCCAGGTAATCTCTGAAAAAAAATTAAAAAAAATATTGTCCCCTTGCTTCTCCAGGTGGTAAATAAGCATTTCTAAAAAGAAAAGGTGACCCGCCATTTTCCAGCCAATAAAAACAGAGTTTGTAACCAGCCAATAAAAACAGAGCTTGAATTTGAATCAGCCAATAAAAACAGAGCTTGAATTTGAAATTCAACAGACCACAAGGGGGCAGAGCCACATATGGCTCTGAGGGGGAGGGATCAGAATGCTTTGCCTGTTGAAAATATTTCTAACTGCTGCAGTTCTACAGAAACTGCATACTGAACCTTTAAGTAAATGTAACTGAGTAAATGTAACTCATTCCTACCCACCTCTGCGTTAGAGTTATCTCCAAATGTTTCAACCATGTGTTCATTAGCAAATTAATGGAAACATAGAAATCTGATGTTTTGCCTGGTGTGTGCTTGTTTCTTTTGTCTCTCCAAATGTGAGGATTGTGTCTTCAACAGCATAGCATTAAAGGAAAAACTATTTCCTGCATTAATCTAGAAACCACGACGGCTTTGCTCCTCTGAGATAAGCTGGATCTACGTGTTTCATTACCTTTTTTTTTTTAAATTCTGTTGCATATTTATCTTAGAATAAAAAATGATTATGTTCCATAAACATTTGGAGTAAATCATTTTCCTTTTTTCCTTTCCTTCTGTTTTATATTTGCTTCTTCTTAGTACATGTACTGTTTTTATTTTATTTTATTTTTTTTACAATTTATATTTTGCTATTGTTAAGTGTAACTGGGACCCTGTGTACCGGTACACAATTTCATTCCACTTCTTGTACCACATGGGATGTGAAGGACAATAAAGACCCTTGAAGTTGTACTTAATTTATCCATAGTTTACTGGTTGTCAAAGTTGGCAGAACTTTATATCTTGAAGACAACTAAATAAATTGTTAACATTTAGTTTAATTTTTAAGCTTCTTTCACACATGAAGACCTAATTCATTGTACTGGAGACGTAGCGACTTTTCTACAGATACTGTGTTTGGGCCAACACACATTGAGGTGCAGCTTCACTGGTTATTGAGGACACACAACTGAAAAGTGGTTCTTCTTGTTGTGTTGGTTTTTATTGTTGCCGAGTCAGCTATAAATGCAAGTAAGAAAGAGAAAAAGGAAGAAGCCTGCTGTTGCACAATACTGATTTACATTTTAAACCCATTTACCAGTTTGTTCAGCTGTGTTTGGTCCGGCTTGCTCTCCTATATGATAACTGTTGTTATTGAGAATCCTTTAATAAATCAAATTTCACTCTATTGAAGATTTTTAATGTATTTTGATGACAGGATTTTGTGAAATATTTTGTTGTGTTTTATAACATTTAGTTTGCTGTTTTATGGAAAAAAATATGTTGGAAATGTGTGATTTATTTCATCCCAGTCTGTAATTTATTCATTCAACCTTTATTTAGTTAGGTAAATATTATTGAACCTCATGGGCTCATTTACGAAAGCGACCTGCTAAAACTAAAGAACGATGAACAGCAATGGTAGAATTTCCTTAAACAATAAACAATAAACAAACAATAAACAATAAACTGGTGAAGATTCTCAGTCGTCCAGGACATGATAAAATCAAAAAAGGCGTTCAATACAGGATCAACTGGACTTTATTTGTTGCAGAAAACGTTTCGACTTCTGTCCAGAAGTCTTTTTCAATTCTGAATGAATGGAAGCTGTGAGACTGAGAAGTTTTATACAAGCTGACAAGCCACGCACCAACATATGAAATTGGAAACTGAAATAACAACACAACATACCTGAGATAACATGCCCATTCTATTTAAATTGTGTTGTTTTGTCAATTTAAATAGAATGGGCATGTTATCTCAGGTATGTTGTGTTGTTATTTCAGTTTCCAATTTCATATGTTGGTGCGTGGCTTGTCAGCTTGTATAAAACTTCTCAGTCTCACAGCTTCCATTCATTCAGAATTGAAAAAGACTTCTGGACAGAAGTCGAAACGTTTTCTGCAACAAATAAAGTCCAGTTGATCCTGTATTGAACGCCTTTTTTGAATAAACAATAAACAATAGAAAACAAAAAAGAGAAAAAACAAAAGAAAGAAATACTTTTTTTTTTAAAGAAAGTATCAAAAAACGAGCAAAACATAAGGTAGACGTATAAAATCAAAGACAGGAACAAATCTGCATTGGTTTTTGCCAGGATTCCAACAGATTCTGAAAACCATTTAGAGAAGTCAAGGTCGAGAGCTTCAGATCTTTTTGTAAGATACTGTATTCCATGAATTTAACCTGTTCATATGTTTTATGGTTACTGTTTAAACGGTTTAAGACTTGTCTATTGCATTTTTTTCATAATTGAGTTATTCTAAATGTTTCAGAATCTTCTAAATGTGTGTCAGCTTGGGCATAAATATACAACACGTGTATTTCTGACCATGTGGGGTGAGTGCACACCTATTTCTCCAGCTCCCCGGGCGCTTTCGGGCTGCTCACTGCACCACCTGGTAGGTGGTTGGGTTAAATGCAGAGACGAATTTCGTCTGTGTATGGGAACATATGCAGATGACAGGAATAGACATTATTATTATTATTATTATTATTATGTAGGCCCTCCACTGCAGTAAATGGTGTTGAAAGACTCTTGTGTTCTTTATTCTAAAACATTTGATCATCTGGGTTGTTTGGCAGCTGGGGAATGGTGCAAAACTGGTTTCTTCTTTTCCCCTCTGAGTGAAGTCTAACCATGTCAGCATCTCATGCTTTCTGTTGTTTCCTTCTATCTAATCTTGTTCATCTCTGCATGCTTGAAGAGGGACTTCTCCAGCTGGCAGCACTGACCTTAAAGCTGTGGAAATCAATAGCTCATGGTGGTAATCCATCCATCTATTATCTTTATCCACTTCTTCCTTTTGGGGTCGCGGGGGTCACTGGTGCTCATGCTGCATTCCAGTTACCTCGTATTGTAGGAATTTCCCAATTCCCAGTGGTAGATTGAAACCAGAACGCCCGCTCTAGTGGTAAACTCCCACTCGTAAAGTGGGATAATTTTTTCTGCTCCCAGTTTCCATTTCAAGATGGCGGATACTCGCGTCTTCAGTAAGTCAACACCTAAACTTTTACTAAAATACCAGTTCTAAAATGTTGTTGCGTGTATTTAATCACACAGTGAAGTGAAGATGTTTGTTTTGGTTTTCTTAGCTGTAAAGCCAGTTTTTCTTTTTCCCCAACGATTTACATTAAAGAATTAGAGAAAAATATATACTGTATTAAATCAATTACCTTCTGCGGTCATCATCCTCCTATGACATGTTCTGTGTCAGGAGTGCATATAACGGAAACGGCAACAAAAACAAAGCGTGCGTCCATCTTGATTTTCCACTGGGAGAACCGGAACGTGTTTTCAAGTGGTAGCTTGGGAAATGACGTCACTACCACTTCCCAGTTTCCAGAATACGAGGTAACTGGAACGCAGCCATAGTTCTGCCATGCTTCACAGATGAGCTGTGTGCAGTTTCTTTCTCCACTCTTTTGTATATACAGATCTTGGTCTCATCAGACCATCAGATTGTGCTCCAGAACTTTTACTTCTTTGTAAATTCTATCATGGCCTTGATTTTGGCTTCTGATGAATGGTTTGCATCTTGTGGTTGGGCCTCTTTATTTCTGCTCTCGGAGTCTTTGAACAGTGGGATTGATACCATCCCCCTGCGCTGTGGAGGTTGTTGTTGATGGAAGTAGGGTTTTCTTCACAGCTCTCATACATTTCTGTCCTCAACTACTGTTGTTTTACTCACCGGTTGGACGTCTGCTGCTCAGTACATCGTTAGTTTCTTTCTTGTTCAGGGCATTCCAAGTTTTTATGCTTGCTATGTCTAATGTTTGTCCAATGGCTCTGATTGATTCACCTTCTTTTCTCAGCTTAAAAATGCTTTACTTTTCTCCCATAGACAGATTTGATTTTCATGTTGGTTTATCCTCAATAACAAGAAATGCAGTCTTTAGAGGTTTAAACTCAGGCTAAAAACTGAGATTGGTCCTGCAGAGCTATTTAATGTTTGAACAATCAACCTGAAAATCAACACCAGCTCAGCAAGAAACAACTGTGAGTTACATGATCCAATAGTTCTGATCTCTAGAAAAATGGGTGGGTTCAAACAAACAATATGTCCTGAGTTGTTGAACACATCTAAATGTAAATACCAGGAAATAAAAGCTGAAATTCTCAACTTTTATCTTGTACCGGTACTCATCTTTATATCTTCAACCCAAATGTCTTCAGTGAACAACTAAAACAGGAATTTGCCTTGCTGTTCCAGTACTTTGAGAGGGGACTGTAGACAGACCAAAATCATTGAGAACTTTGCCTTTTGCAATAGCTCTTTCATCACAGCAATGAACTAGAGCAATGCTACTGCGAATGAGGCTCTGGTCTGTCAATCCCTCTCCCTCGTCATTCTGTTAGCACTCATGAACAAGACTCCCAGATACTTGACTCAACTTGAGACAAAGCCTCATCATCAACAAATTGAGAATTCAACCTTCTTCCTCCACAACAAGAAATCTGGTATATATACAGTTTGGTTACTGGTAATATCGATCTTAACGTTGATTTATAGCAACAAATCTGAGTTGTATACCGGTAGTCACTTTTGTAAATAAAGAAGTTTGCTTCTCCAACACTCAAATGTTGAGAGCAGGGGTACACCCCAAACTCGTTACAAGTACTCTGGATAGATTATTTGTTTGAATATTTCATTTTTTTTCCCCCAAAAGACTTTTCCAGTCTGCAGCACTGCAACAAACTCAGTCTTATAAACACCATGTACAGTGAGCCAATGCATCATTTCTAATTAAAGTTAGGTAACCTACAAGTTTTTGTACTGTGGTACTGGAGAAAACCAACACCTGTACAGGGAGAACCTGCAAACTTCACATAAGCCAATCTGAGTTTTGAACCTGCAACTTTCTTAGTACAAGACAACAATGCTAAGCCACTGCACCACCATGCAGCCATAAACCAGTGTGTATTTTTATGGAAAAGCTATCTTTACAAATGGATCTTGTGTTCCACCAATCCAACTGTGAATTGTTTTTTCTCAGCAGTAAGATATTCTATGTACTGGATTAAAATTGTTTTTAACAACTGACGTTTTTCTCCTCTAAATGTTGTTTTGTCTGCAGAAAAAGTAAATAAGCATGTGTTGCTAAATTTTATTTAAAGATTATTGTTCACTTTGGTCAGAAGTTCTGCCTTTTACTCAGAAATAATTGAACAGATGAACTCAATGTTTCTGACTCTAGAGATAATTGGAACGTGACTGTTCTGATTGATAAATAAGGTGATGTATTGTAAATATATTTTTTTACTTTAGTCAGGTATTTCCAGATGTGTATTTTGGACTTCAGTGAAGAACTAAATATTCGATCGTGCTCATGTTTTATTGACTGGACTCAATTACAATGGGACTGGTTGTGTGACCTCGGATAAGGTTTGTGTGTTTTTGTCAGAATCAGACCAGTAGGAGGTGGAAAACATTTTTGCAGATTAAGTATCAGCAAGGAACCCATTTCTTCTTTAACACATCAGAGTTCCTGGAGCTTAGATATGCAGTTAGACTTGACTCAATGATTTTATTTTTGTCTTTCAGACCGACCTGAAAAAACAAACATACCTTTGCCCTGAATTCTTCAGTTGCTGCCTCAAATTTTTTACTTTGCCTTCCTCAAATTAAAAGGTGTATTTAATTAAGAAACCTGGTTTTAAATCATTTTAGTTGGAGCAGTTCACTCGGTTTATTTGCTCACTAATCAGACGGCTACTTTTTATGTGGAAGTGGAAGATGCTGAAGCCCACACTCATGAGCTCATCAATGTGTGTACACCAGAGATAATATGTACACACAATTACATTAGAAGTGTTGTGTAATTGTGTGTGTGAAGCTACTGAGGCTTATTTGTGGTTCTGTTTTTGCTCGAAATGGAACAAACTCAAATGATGTTAACTTGAAGATTGATTGTTTTGGACGGATGGGTCTTTTTGCATATAAAAGCCTGCTTCTGAGATTCCAACAGGAGGTTGGCTTGAAACAGTAATGAAGGATATTTATGGGACAGATCTGGTTGGCAGGCCACAGATGGTTTTCCGGATGGAAGACGAAACGTTTCTCCCTTAAAGAAACTGGTCCAGATAAAATAATTTAATATTTTTGATATCTACTTGGATGATTGAGCCTACAAACCTTTTTTTAGCCTTATGATCTTTACATGTCCATCAGGTCTCTCCAGCTCAGCTACTAACCATGCCATGCTGTAGCTACTAACCACACCACTCTGTAGCTACTAACCATGCCATGCAGTAGCTACTAACCACACCACTCTGTTGCTACTTTTTTTTTTTTTCCATTTATAGATGGCCTCCCTTCACACCTTATAGCCATCCTCTCACTCCAATATGTATTTTTTTTTTTATTTTTTTTATTTATATTTTTTATAGAGAGAAAGAAAGAAAAGAGAAAGTAAGACAACAAAACAACAATTATCCACAAAAAGAGCACAAGGCAAACACACCAAACCTCCGTCCACAATCCTGCAAAGCACATGACAGAACACAGCAACGAAACATACAAGCATAAAGACTGATAATATTCATGACCTTGCAGTAGATTTCTATAAATACACATACCCATACCTACAAATATATATACAGTATACATACATATACATTTATATTCATTTATATACCCATCTACATATCTGCATATATCTACATATACATCCCTGCATCCATTTGTGTGTGGTTGTGAGCATGCATAAGTGAATAAGGTTCCTCCAATAGAACATTTAGTAGCGACTGTGAAGCATCAGAGACCCGTCCCCCCAAAGCCCGAGACAGACGAAGGGGCGATCAAAGCCCAAGACCCCAGGAAGGACCCCGAGCCCAGAGTCCCCAGGACCACCCGAACAGGACGAGCCACTCGTCCACTCCCCAGATCCGACCAAGGGGAAGAACCGGACGAACCCCACCAGGGACCACACACAATGACCCCCCGGGGTCAACCGCGACAAATACACAGGCCCCCGCCGGAGCCCGCTGCACCGACGTAGCCCCAGGGCCGGTCACCGAGGCTCGGGCACCGGGGACGCCCATCCCTCAGGCCCAGACCCGACAGGACCAGAGGACCCGAGCCCCACCAGGCAGCCACCAGGCCGAGCCGACAAACGCCCAAGCGCCCAGCCCCAGATGTGAGGGCCCCAAGCACGCCCGCAGGCAGAGGAACACCCACCAGGGAGCCACGTGGCAGGACCAGCACCACTCTGTAGCTACTAACCATGCGACACTGTAGCTACTAACCACACCACGCTGTAGCCACTAACCACGCCACACTGTAGCTACTAACCACAACACGCTGCAGCCACTAACCACGCCCCACTGTAGCTACTAACCACACCACGCAGTAGCCACTAACCACACGATGCTGTAGCTACTAACCACACGATGCTGTAGCTACTAACCACACCACGCTGTAGCCACTAACCACGCCACGCTGTAGCCACTAACCACGCCACGCTGTAGCTACTAACCACACGACGCTGTAGCTACGAACCACACCACGCTGTAGCTACTAACCACACCACGCAGTAGCCACTGACCACACAACGCTGTAGCTACTAACCACACCACGCTGTAGCCACTAACCACGCCACACTGTAGCTACTAACCACACGACGCTGTAGCTACTAACCACACCACGCTGTAGCCACTAACCACACCACGCTGTAGCTACTAACCACACCACGCTGTAGCCACTAACCACACCACACTCTAGCTACTAACCACGCCATGCTGTAACTACTAACCACACCACGCTGTAGCCACTAACCACACCACACTGTAGCTACTAACCACGCCACGATGTAGCTACTAACCACGCCACGCTGTAGCCACTAACCACTCCACGCTGTAGCTACTAACAACACCATGCTGTAGCTACTAACTACACCACGCTGTAGCCACTAACCATGCCACGTTGTAGCTACTAACCACAACATGCTGTAGCTACTAACTACACCACGCTGTAGCCACTAACCATGCCACGTTGTAGCTACTAACCACGCCACGCTGTAGCTACTAACCACGCCACGCTGTAGCCACTAACCATGCCACGTTGTAGCCACTAACCACACCACGATGTAGCTACTAACCATGCCACGCTGTAGCTACTAACTACCATGCTGTAGCTACTAACCATACCACACTGTAGCTACTAACCACGTCACGTTGTAGCCACTAACCACACCACGCTGTAGCTACTAACCACACCACACTGTAGCTACTAACCACGCCACGCTGTAGCCACTAACCACACTACGCTGTAGCTACTAACCACACCATGCTGTAGCTACTAACTACACCACGCTGTAGCCACTAACCATGCCACGTTGTAGCCACTAACCACACCACGACGTAGCTACTAACCATGCCATGCTGTAGCTACTAACCATACCATGCTGTAGCCATTAACCACACCACGCTGTAGCCATTAACCATACTACGCTGTAGCTACTAATCACACCACGCTATAGCCACTAACCACACAAAGCTGTAGCCACTAACCACACCATGCTGTAGCTACTAACCACACCACGCTGTAGCCACTAGCCACGTTGTAGCTACTAACCACACCACGTTGTATTTACTAACCACACCATGCTGTAGCCACTAACCACACCACGCTGTAGCCACTAACCACAACACACTGTAGCTACTAACCACACCACGCTGTAGCCACTAACCACACCACGCTGTAGCCACTAACCCCTCCACAAACCCCGCCATGCTGTAGCTACTAACCATGCCATGCTGTAGCCACAAACCACAACACAAACCATGCCACGCTCTTGCTACTAACCACACCACGCTGTAGCCACTAACCCCGCCACAAACCCCGCCATGCTGTAGCTACTAACCACGCCACGTTGTAGCCACTCACCCCGCCACAAACCCCGCCATGCTGTAGCTACTAACCATGCCACGTTGTAGCAACTAACCCCACCACAAACCCCACCACAACTAACCACGTTGCGCTGTAGCCACAAATCACGCCACGCTGTAGCTACTAACCACGCCATGCTGTAGCTACAAACCACGCCATGCTGTAGCCACTAACCACTCTGGTTTCACTGCTAACACGCTACACTGTAGTTACTAACCATGCCATGTTGTAACTGCACACCATGCCGAATCTTATAACCACGCCTTGTTGTTGCTGCTAACTAAACCACACTGTAGCTACTAACCATGCCATACTGTAGCCACTAACCCCGCCACAAACCCTGCCACCCTGTAGCTACTAACCACGCCATGTTGTAGCCACAGACCACTCTGGTTACACTGCTAACACACAATGCTGTAGCTGCTAACCACGCCATGGCATAGCTGCTAACCACACCACGTTGTAGCTGCTAACCACACCACACTGTAGCTACTAACCATGCCATGCTTTAGCTACATACCATGCTGAATCTTATAACCATGCCTTGTTGTAGCTAACACACCACACTGTAGCTGCTAACCAAACCACGCTGTAGCTACTAACCATACCATGCTGTAACTACATACCATGCCGAATCTTATAACCACGCCTTGTTGTTGCTGCTAAGCAAACCACGCTGTAGCTACTAACCATGCCACGCTGTAGCTGCTAACCATGCCTTGTTTTAACTACTAACATACCACACTGTACTGCTAACAAACAATGCTGTAGCTACTAACCGTGCCACGCTGTAACCACTAAAAAGATTATCATTACTCTCTAACTTTTGTAAATTGTTAAACCATTATGATTTATCACTGCTGTAAAGTATGGAGGACGGAATGTGACAAAATGAAATAAATAAATACAATACATACATACATAACAATTATATGTGTCATTATATCATTAAATATGCAATTAAATTTTTTAATACACCATTAAATAATGAAATGCACCTTTTAAATTATTTATTTCAGGATTTTTATTTTTTATTTTGTCACCTTCCACCCTCCAGTGACACCATGAAATTATGTTAACTGTCAGCCTCACTTGTCAAACTCAGTGTGCGGGACTAAAGGCCCCGGTGTAGCTCTGCGTTCGGCCGAATGCCGCTCGACGCCGTTCGAGCGTGAGGCACAAGCGTAGTCCCGCAGGGCACGAACGCGCAAAGCTCAAATTTTACGAACGCGAGGCACGTTGTCTCACAATAAACTGCCCGGCGCTGGACTGTTTTGTATGTGACACAAATGTATTAAATTTTGTTTGTTAGTTTGTTTGTTTATTGTTTGCACAAAAAGAAACAACACCCATAAAAGAAAAGTAAAAAAGAAAACAAAATGTGCAGGTGAGGTCATAAAAACCCTAATTGGGCTTGCAAGCGCACCCCCCTGTCAGGTTCTGTCCCTGTCTGTTTTCTTTAGGCTCTGTTTCTTTATGTTATTTTGTGTTTCCCCTCCTGCCATACTTTGTTATTCTGAGCTTTGTTTACTGGTTTCTGTGTATCTCATTCAGTCTCTGTCATTTCCCACTCCTCAGTCTGTCTCTCTGTGCTCAGGCCTTCAGCATTAATCATTCACAGCTGGTCCTCATTCTAATCACCTCAGGTGCTCCTCACTGTCTCGTTTGTGTCAGTATATAAACTCTGTGTATTCACTCCTTGAGCACCGGGGCTTTGTCTTTCCACGGTGTATGATCTGCTCATCTCCTCTCCTCTCAGTAAGTGTTTTTTGTTCCATCAGCATTATTATTTTTGTTAAATAAATCATTGTTCATTTTACATTCGTGAGCCAGTCTGTTTTTCTGCACGTGGGTTCAAACATTAAGCAGCAGATCATGACAGAAAGCCCCGGTCATCAGAAAGAGCCCAGCAGAAAAATAGATATTTTTGAATGGCTCGCCCGTGAGGCAGACAAAACTGCTCAGAGGGACAAGGAGAAACAGGAACTGATGGAGGAGCCTGTGATCCGGTGGGGGGCGTTTCGGACTGAACCCGTCCGGAGACGAGGTCACCACAGCCCGGAGGTGGAGATCCTACCATCACCTCTTCTTGTGGAGGAAGAGGAAATGAGGTCTCAGTTCTGGGGGAGCCGCCTGGCTTTTAAGCCAGCTTCTTCCTCCACCCCGCCGGCTTATTGCTCGTCACATCTGCTGCTGTGGTCAGACGATGACGCTGAGCTGGAGGATGAACTCTGGGGTGCGCCCATCCTCAGCTCGCACCACCAACGCAGCAGGAAGAGGCGGCAAAGAAGAGGCAAGACCACCGACTCTCACCTCGCCGCTGCACCCCGCTGTCCGTCTCCTCCTCGCTCGCCACCAGATGTACAGCCCAGCCCTCGCTTTCTGGAGGAGGGAGAGAGGGTGTCACAGGAGGAGCTGGAACGTTGGCAGGCAGCTTTTGTGGCAAAGTACTTGCCATCTCTGGTCCTTGGTGCTTCGGCTGCTGCAGACCTGGACGCTTCGGCTGCTGCAGACCTGGACGCTTCGGCTGCTGCAGACCTGGACGCTTCGGCTGCTGCAGACCTGGACGCTTCGGCTGCTGCAGACCTGGACGCTTCGGCTGCTGCAGACCTCGACGCTTCGGCTGCTGCAGACCTCGACGCTTCGGCTGCTGCAGACCTCGACGCTTCGGCTGTCCTGGGTCCAGACGCCGTCGCTTCGCCTGTCCTGGGTCCAGACGCCGTCTCTTCGCCTGTCCTGGGTCCAGACGCCGTCTCTTCGCCTGTCCTGGGTCCAGACGCCGTCTCTTCGCCTGTCCTGGGTCCAGACGCCGTCTCTTCGCCTGTCCTGGGTCCAGACGCCGTCTCTTCGCCTGTCCTGGGTCCAGACGCCGTCTCTTCGCCTGTCCTGGGTCCAGACGCCGTCTCAGAGGAGCACGACAACGTCTCACTGCCCGACGACGTCTCGGAGGTTCCTCACGACGAGGGTCTCGACGAAGAGGGTCCCCACAACGTCTCACTGCCCGACGACGTCTCGGAGGATCCTCACGACGAGGGTCTCGACGACGAGGACCTCGACGAAGCAGACGACGTCTCCGAGGGTCTCGACGACGAGGACCTCGACGAAGCAGACGACGTCTCCGAGGGTCTCGACGACGAGGACCTCGACGAAGCAGACGACGTCTCCGAGGGTCTCGACGACGAGGACCTCGACGAAGCAGACGACGTCTCCGAGGGTCTCGACGACGTGGTCCCCGACGAGGTGGTCCTCAACGACGTCTCAGAGGGTCCTGACGACGGGGGTCCCAGCGCCGCAGACGCCTCGTCCTCCACAGAGGGTCCCAGCGCCACAGACGTCTTATCGCTTGCCTCGGCGCCCGACAACATCTCGGCGCCCAACGACGGGGGTCCTGGCGATGACGATGGCTGTGTTCCGGCCGACGAAAAAGGTGTAGCAGACGACGTCTCCGAGGGTCTCGACGACGAGGACCTCGACGAAGCAGACGACGTCTCCGAGGGTCTCGACGACGTGGTCCCCGACGAGGTGGTCCTCAACGACGTCTCAGAGGGTCCTGACGACGGGGGTCCCAGCGCCGCAGACGCCTCGTCCTCGACAGAAGGTCCCAGCGCCGCAGACGCCTCGTCCTCGACAGAAGGTCCCAGCGCCGCAGACGCCTCGTCCTCGACAGAAGGTCCCAGCGCCGCAGACGCCTCGTCCTCGACAGAAGGTCCCAGCGCCGCAGACGCCTCGTCCTCCACAGAGGGTCCCAGCGCCACAGACGTCTTATCGCTTGCCTCGGCGCCCGACAACATCTCGGCGCCCAACGACGGGGGTCCTGGCGATGACGATGGCTGTGTTCCGGCCGAGGTCTGTGTTCCGGCCGACGAAAGAGGTGTTCCGGCCGACGAAAGAGGTGTTCCGGCCGACGAAAGAGGTGTTCCGGCCGACGACAAAGGTGTTCCGGCCGACGACAAAGGTGTTCCGGCCGACGACAAAGGTGTTCCGGCCGACGACAAAGGTGTTCCGGCCGACGACAAAGGTGTTCCGGCCGACGACAAAGGTGTTCCGGCCGACGACAAAGGTGACGAAGGTGTTCCGGCCGTTGCTGGGCGTTACT
>JBBPBX010036329.1:0-31537 GCA_038048925.1 Garcialebias charrua | reverse complement strand
ACTACATTCTTTGCCAACTCCTCCTTCAGGACCACCCCTACTCCATTTCTCTTTCTATCCACACCATGGTAAAACAGTTTGAACCCTGCTCCAATACTGCGAGCCTTGCTGCCCTTCCACTTGGTCTCTTGGACACATAAAACATCTACCTTTCTTCTCTGCATCATGTCAGCCAGCTCTCTACCTTTGCCTGTCATTGTCCCCACATTTAGAGTTGCAACCCTCAGTCCTACATTCTTCACTTTCCTCCTCTCCCTCTGTCTCCTGACACGTTTTCCTCCTCGGCGTCTTCGACTAACAGTAGTACAATTTCCGCCGGCACCCTGTTTGTCAACAGCACCGGTGGCGGACGTTGTTAACCCGGGCCTCGACCGATCCGGTATGGTTTCACTTTGATGAACTCGCATTATGGTTTTGGCAAGTGTTTTACGTCGGATGCCATTCCTGACACAACCCTCACCATTTACCCGGGCTTGGGACCGGCACAAGAGATACACTGGCTTGTGCTCCCTAGTGGCTGGCTTAAAAATATTAATTTTATATGAAAACAAAATCTAAATAAAGTTTTTATTTAACATTTCACATTCACAAATTTTAAGCCTTCTCTAAAGGCATTGAAGGCCCTGGTGAAAATGATTTGCAACAGAGTTTCCAGTATGTCTCAAACACATTGTGGTGGAGTTGCAAAGGCTCGCAGTCAGATCATTGTATGCTCACAAGTAATTTTTTGCAAGTCCAAGTCAAGTCTCAAGTCTCTGATCTCAAGTGTCCGAGTCCGAGTCGAGTTGGAAGTATTTTGAATGCAAGTCCGAGTCGAGTCTGAAGTCTCTGTTTTTGCGACTTAAGTGCGACTCGAGTCCGAGTCCCAAACTCGAGTCCCCATCTCTGTTGTATACAATTTGAACTTGCTTATTTTACCAACTAGTCTCCAACAGTCACAATATGGTGAGATACTGGCTTAACCAACTGAAAACACAAATACACAAAACGCAGAGGGTCAAAAATGTTTGAGTCAGACAACCGAATGACTCGAGGTTTAAAGTGAGCCACGTGTGTGTCTGAAAATTCCAAACTGCAAGTTCAAATACTCGTTTCTTTACAGACAAATACACAAGATTCAGATCTGTTGGAGGGAAAGAGGCAATTAAGGTCTTGTTTACTTTGAAAAGTCATCATTTTGATCTTTTCGCCTCAATCAGGGATCACTTTATGACTCACCAAAAGGTTGCCGGCCAACAGCACGTTGAATATGACTGAACATGAACCTGTGATGCGGTCACCAGGAAGCCGCCTAATCACCGTGAGGAAGCGATAAGGTTGCTGCTTGATGGTTGCAGCAGGAAACCGGGCGGAGGTGACCGCTGCATTTAAACACGCAAACCTGCCAAGATTTTATCTGCTCCTCTTAAGATCACAAAAAAAAAAAAAAAAAGAACCTTGGAGAATCACTGACAAGAAGCACGGGCCTGCACTTCGGAAGGAAGTGTGAGGATCATACGACCAAAGGACAAAGCTTACTTCTTCAAACTGTAAAATTACCGGCAAGGACTTAGCTTTAAAATAACCGAGTCAGCAAACACTAACAACAGTTTTAGAATCCTTCTTTTTCTCTTTCCTGCTGAAACATCACAAACACAGAAGCACAAGGTTGCTGCTCTGCTGACATTTTTCTCTCCAACTGATAAAAGACCAACCAACTACCTAGATCATTAAACTTGCTGCAACAGCAGATATCCAACCAACCTGTTGACAGTGAATAAAATGGTTTTGAATAAAGCAAATCACCTGGTTTGTGGAAGAGAGACATGTGAGAGTTCAGCCTACTGCAGCCTCCGATTTCAAAGATGGTACCTGATTACCAACACCTGTGACCCATTCTCCTGATGAGGACCCAGTACTTATGGCTGCAGATGAACTCAACTCTGCTGGAGCATTAAGATGCTGAACGGTACATGTGCTTCTGGCCATATTGCAACATATTGAGACAGTAATTAACTTAAGCTAACCTTTTCCCTAAACCTACACCTGACACAGAGCGATGACCCTAAACTCAACCCCTTGACCCTTGACCTAACCTTGACCCTAAATCTAACCCTCTGACCATTGAGCCATAACCTAACCCTGACCCTAAATCTAACCCCTTGACCCTTAAAGCCCCACTGACATGATTTTTTAATTTTCATAAAATTGCTCAAAATATATACAGTATCTTTTATCATTTAAATATGTTCATTTTTACAAACAAAATGTTAAATCACTTTAATTATGCTTTAAAAGTGATTTTGAACTTCAAGCCGTGTTTAATCATGGGAAATCCAATTACACACGAACGCACCATCTATGATGTAACACTGGGCAGAGGGCTCTGGTCTCTTTAAAGGTTCAGTCTGCAGTTTCTGTAGAACTGCAGCACTTAGAAAAAATTTCAACAGGCAAAGCATTCTGCTCCCTCCCCCTCAGAGCCATATATGGCTCTGCTCTCCCATGGTCTGCTGAAATTCAAATTCAAGCTCTGTTTTTATTGGCTGATTCAAATTCAAGCTCTGTTTTTATTGGCTGGTTACAAACTCTGTTTTTATTGGCTGGAAAATGGCGTGTCACCTTTTCTTTTTAGAAATGCTTATTTACCACCTGGAGAAGCAAGGGGACAATATATATATATATTTTTTTTTTCAGAGATTACCTGGCTAACATCAGTCTGTCAGGAGGTAGTGACAGAGTGAAGAAATATGTTTATAAAAAAAAGCTACATACTGAAGCTTTAATAGCGGACCATTTAAAACCCGATGAATGTATCAATCTATGTGAAGATTTGAGCTATTTGTCTTCATTTTGGGAAGCAGAAAATAGTTTGGGTGATGGAACAAGAAACAACAGGATCTAATTTAGGTCTGATGCTGTATCAGACTTACCTTCATGTCGAGCTGCTCATACCTACGCACTGTGACAAGCCCAGAGCTCTGCCCGGTGTGACATCACAGATGGTGCGTTCGGGTGTAATCAGATTTCCCATGATTAAACACGGCTTGAAGTTCAAAATCACCTTTAAAGCAAAATTAAAGTGATTTATCATTTTGTTTGCATAAAGGAACATATTTAAATGACAAAATATATATATTTTGAGCAATTTTATGAATAGTAAAAAAAATCATGTCGGTAGACCTTTAACTTAACCCTAAACCTGACACTTTGACTCTTAACCTAATCTTGAACGTCAACATAACCCCCTGACCCTTGAACCTTAACCTAACCCTAACCCTGACCCTAAACCTAACCCCCTGAACTTGAAACTTAACCTAACCCTGACCCTAAACCTAACCACCTGCCCCTTGACCCTAAACCTAACCCGACCCTTGAGCCTTAACCTAATCCTGAACCTAAATCTAAAACCCTGACCCTTAACCTAACCCTGACCTCAAACCTAAACCCCTGACCAATGAGCCTTAACTTAACCCTGACCTTAAACCTAACCACCTGACCCTTGAGCCTTAACCTAACCCTGACCCTAAACCTAACCCCAATCCTTGAGCCTTAACCTAACCCTGACCCTAAACCTACCCCTTGACCCTTGAGCCTTAACCTAACCTTGACCCTAAATCTAACCCGATCCTTGAGCATTAACCTAACCCTGACCCTAAACCTAACCCCCTGACCCGTAACCTAACCCTGACCCTGACCCTAAAGCCTCCAGTATAGCTCTGCGTTGGGCCGAACGCCACTAGACGCGCAGCGTGCTGCGCGCAGGCAGTTCACAGTATAGCTCAGCGTGAAGCTCCAGCGTTTTCGCTCCAAATTCTTGATGTCATTTGAGCAGCAGCAGGGCGGAGCGTTTATCTACGGGACAAATTGAGGTCGCTGATTGGTCATTTGCTGACACGCCTACTGAATTGATTGACAGGTCGGGTGGGGAAAAAAGGCACAGGCTGCGCAGCGGTTTTCTGTGTTTATATGTTAATAAAAAGTTCTAAAAAATAAAATAAAAACAGGGAGCGCTGGTCCAGCACACCAGAACACCAGGAAATATTTAGAGCCTCCCGCAGCCACGTTGGACATGAGTTTATTTCGCTCGTGACAAATTCATTCATTTCTCATCAAGGAGGAAGCGATCACTTGACTTTTGGCAAAAAAACAAAAGAAAAGTCCAGATCAGGGATGAAGAGGGGGAATTTAATACATTTGTGTCTCATACAAAACAGTCCGGCGCCGGGCAGTTTATTGTGAGACAACGCGCGCGCGTAAGCGGTCATAAAATTTGAGCTTGGCGCGTTCACGCCCGCGTTCAAAGGCTTGTGCCGCGTTTGCACGGCGTGGAGCGGCGTTCGGCCCAACGCAGAGCTATACTGGGGCCTTAAATCTAACCCCAATCCTTGAGCCTTAACCTAACCCCCTGACCCTTAACCTAACCCTGATCCTAAACCTACCCCCTGACTCTTGAGCCTTAACCTAACCCTGACCCTAAATCTAACCCCCTGACCGTTGAGCCTTAACCTAACCCTGACGCTAAATCTAACCCCCCTATATCCTTGACATATTATCAGTGATAAGAACATACCTTTAAACCTACTAGGAGGTACAAGAGGGACAGTCTGAAGGCAACATATGGGGATAATAAAAACTAATATTGGACAATTTAATGGGTGATAACATTGGAAACGGGTGCTGTCTCACATTCGGCTCACATACTCTGGGTTCCCTGAGATCATTACAAGACACACAGACAGGTGGCAAAGGTGAAAAGTTCACAACTGACCCATCCACTTATTTTATTTATCCTCCGGCTGCATGTTTCCCCAGTTACTGCTGAGTGGTGGATGTTACTGCCCAGTGAGAACACAGACTGAAACACTGCAGTGCTCCGTCTGACAGATCACTGATAGGAAATTCACAAAGAAAAGCAGTTTTGTCCAAACAATACAGAGACAAAGTCTGCTCTGTGAAATCTGAGTCTCACTTACAAAGCTGTGAAAATAAAGTGATGCTTGTTTTATTTCTACCTGATCAGATTGTTCATTTTGGTTGCAACTTTTACTTTGTATTTTGTGAAGTTGTTTCAACTTAAATTGTCTTGAAATGATCAAAATTGTTACCCTTTACGCTCACAAGGAAACTCAGGACATGATAAATCAAAAAAGGCGTTCAATACAAGATCAACTGTACAATACAAGATCAAACCATGTGAGGACAGAAAATACTAATATTTGGCTGATGTTAAAACCAAAACAGAAAATCAAAGTTCATTCATTCATTCAACCTTTATTTATACAGGCTAGCCTCGTTGAGTCACGGGGACTCATTTACAAGAGGGACCTGTCTCACTCACACCAAACAACCATCCACTCTCACACTCACACCTAGGGTCAATTTAGAGTCACCAATCAGCCTAACAAGCATGTTTTTTGGTCTGTGGGAGGAAACCGGAGTACCCGGAGGAAACCCACGCATGCACGGGGAGAACATGCAAACTCCACCCAGAAAGGCCCCGGACCGGGATTTGAACCGGCAACCTTCTCAAAGTTCATGCTCAATAAGCCATCCATCCATTATCTTTTCAAAGTCAAAGTCAACTTTATTGTCAAAACTGAAATTACATTTCTCTCAGACCCCCGGTGCAGTAATAACCATTTAAACATTAAAACATTTAATAAACATAAAGCATAAAATGAAATAATGAAAGTGTAATACTGTCCTGAGTTTAGCATAATAGAATAAAAGTATAAAAAGTATATGCATAAAATAAAATGAAGGTTCTGACACTGACATTTGTAATAAAGTGACAACGCAGCGTATGAAGTTTATGTACAGTATTTTCTGGTGTATAGGTCGCACCTGTGTATAGGTCGCATTGTCCAATTATCACCAATAGATTGGAAAAATCCCTAGATAGGTCGCACTGGTGTATAGGTCGCACCTACGTTTAGCTCTGCTGCAAATGTCTGCCACAGGAGCGCACAGCAAGGCTTTTAAGAAGATTAACACTTAAAAACAATTATTTGTTTGATAAAAATTATAGCAAATATATGTCTGAGCTGAACTTTTCCTTAATAAATGAACGTAATTGTGAAATGAGCTGGATTTAAAAATTTGTTTCACCGAAAGTGATAACAAGCCATATATAGGTCGCACCTGAGTATAGGTCGCAGGCCTTGAAAAAAAAAACCATAAAAAGGTGCGATCTATACACCGGAAAATACGGTACACATTATGTATGAGGTCTTTTACTCGCTTCCTCCATTTTGGGTCATGGGGGGTCGCCGGTTCCCATGTCCAGCAATCACTGTGCGAGGGGCGGGGTACACCCTGGACAGGTCTCAAACATTTTATTATAAAACACCATATAAAATAAAAGGAAATCTAAAGTTTTGGACACAAACTTTAAGCAAAAACTAGTTAGCAGTTTAAAATGACCATTGAATCAAAAGCAAAGTAACAAACAAAAAACACTGGTAAAGGACACAAAGAATTGGTGTCACAAAGATTTACAAGATTAGAGTACATAGCACAGCCCACCTGCGCAGCAAATCTTCCTTCTGCAAAAAGCATTGCTGCTGTGTGCAGCAAATAAAGAAGCACAAACATGTTTGCAGGAATAATCTGACTGCCACGGAGGCTTCATTACACCTTTCATCTCCACGTAACAGAGAGTGAATTTGGCTTTCCATCATGAGGACAACACAAACGAACGAGGCGAGCATACAGCGAGGGTTTGATCCTTCCCGCTGAGAGAGGCAGCATCCGAGCAGTTAGCTAAATGAATTGAATCAGTGGGATTAACGGCACCTGTAAAGACCTGTCAGGTAGATTTACAGGCTGCACTGATAAGCCAGCGGCGAGGGATAAATACGCCTGGTGTCCCGTCGACTGCCAGCCAGTAAAAGAATACCGTGCACCCCTCCCACTCCGTCTCTCTGGGCCTCTCTTTCGTTTCCCCAGAGCTGCAGACACCTCCACCTTTGATAAGGTAATAACATCAATCTTGACTCAGGCTGCAGAGGTGAAAGCTGACGACAGGATGGTGGAGACATGCTTTCAGCGGGATGAATGCAGGCGAACACAGACGGACTGTGTGTGTTGATGCCTGTTTGGATATCAAACATGAACACAGCCTCTGCTGTCAGGGTGTCAGAGAAATGTCAGCTTCTCTGAAGCCGGAAAACTTGTTTGTGGCATGCAGCTTTTCATCTTGTGGGTAAATCAGGGATTTTTCTTTTTTTAAATATAGTTTTGTTGCAGAGTAAAATTGTCTATCACTGAGAAGAATTTGATCATTTTATTTAGCTACGACAACCAAAAAAAAAGCAGTTGCATTTTTACAATAAATTAACTCACGCGTTCCGTTTATTATATTATTATATGCAATATACAGTATATTACTGTTATGGACTGGATACCTGTCCAGGGTGTCCACCGCCTCTCTCACAGTGATTGCTGGACATGGGTACCATGACACAGAAAGGAAGACGTGGGTAAAGATAATGGATGGATGGATGGATGGGTGGGAGGATAATATACATTATAATTTAATTTTAAGATTTTTTTAAATGGAAATTAGAGGCCAATACATCTTTAAACCAACATTGAAAAACTTATATCTACAGTGAAATATTGTATCCCATACAAAAAAGAAGAAGACGAAGAAAAAGGTTTAAAGGTCATGCTCAATAATCCAGGTAACCAATCCATCCATCCATCCATCCATCCATCCATCCATCCATCTTTTCTTCCGCTTATCCGGGGTCGGGTCGCGAGGGTAGCAGCCTAAGTAGGGAGGCCCAGACTTCCCTCTCCCCAGCCACTTGGAGCAGCTCCTCTGGGGGAATCCCAAGGCGTTCCCAGGCCAGCCGAGAAACATAGTCCCTCCAGCGTGTCCTGGGTCTTCCTCTGGGTCTCCTCCCGGTGGGACATGCCCGGAACACCTCCCCAGGGAGGCGTCCAGGAGGCATCCTAACCAGATGCCCGAGCCACCTCAACTGGCTCCTCTCGATGTGGAGAAGCAGCGGCTCTACTCCGAGTCCCTCCCGGATGACTGAGCTTCTCACCCTATCTCTAAGGGAGAGTCCAGACACCCTGCGGAGAAAACTCATTTCAGCCGCTTGTATCCGAGATCTCGTTCTTTCGGTCACAACCCAAAGCTCATGACCATAGATGAGGGTGGGAACGTAGATCGATCGGTAAATTGAGAGCTTTGCCTTTTGACTCAGCTCTCTCTTCACCACGACAGACCGGTACAGCGCCCGCTTCACTGCGGACGCTGCACCTATCCGCCTATCGATCTCACGCTCCAGTTTTCCCTCATTCGTGAACAAGATCCCGAGATACTTAAACTCCTCCACTTGGGGCAGGACCTCCTCCCCGACCCGGAGAGGGCATGCTACCCTTTTCCGGCTCAAGACCATGGCCTCGGATTTGGAGGAACTGATCCTCATCCCGGCCGCATCACACTCGGCTGCAAACCGCTCCAGCGAAAGCTGTAGATCACGACCTGATGAAGCCAATAGGACCACATCATCTGCAAAAAACAGAGAAGTGATTCTAAGGCCACCAAAACGGATCCAACAAAGTTAAATCAGGTCCTCTGGATGTTTTTTTTGTTTGTTTTTTTTGTTTATAGAAATATTTCGTCCTTCATTCAAAGGACTTCATCAGTCTGAGAAGCCACAACAAATTGAGTCCCACAAGCAGCACACTCCCATAGTGGACCAACCAGTTTGATGGTGATAAGATGGTTTCTGGAGTCCGCCCTCTCCCCCTTTGACTCCTCTGAGGCAGCCATGGCCAAAGTGGTTCAAAACATCAAAGTTCATGCTCAATAACCCAGGTAAAAAAATCCATCAAAGTTAAATCAGGTCATCTGGATGGTTTATTTTTTGTTGTTGCGTTGAAACGTTTCATTCTTCATTCAAAGGACTTTTCCTGCTTGCTCTCGACGAGGATGGGTGCTTTTCCCTCCTGCTCTTGCCTCCCTCCTATTTTGCTCTTTATCTTGTGATTCCTATCGGAGCCTCTCACTACATACATCCGAACTGTAAATTATGGGTCTGGTCAGCTGGTCTCTCAACAGAATTTATACCATTTTCCCAATGAGAAGACAGGCTGGAGGAGAGTCCCCATGCCCCGAAGGGACACTGGCATCTGGATACACTATGAATTCCTGGGGCCTGTGGAAGATGATGTGTCTGTTTGTACAGTATTGTCCATTGAGGACGTAGAAGACACATACATAATTGGATTCATGATAACCGGATAACCGCTTTTTGGTGTTGGCAGGTATCTGACATATCGGCAAATTCGGAAGACGGCGGCAGTGGTTATGGCCATTGTAAGGCCGCCTGCCTTGTATGAAGGATTGTGTCGCGCAGTAAGCTCTCAGACTCAGACACTGCATGAGTTGAGCCATGAGCTGGATGAGATTTCTGAGAATCACAGTCCACTTGCGGCTCCTGGGACTCAATGGCGGGTAGGAATCGACCTTGGAAAAGGCTACAAGCGCTGTCGGGCAGTGTGACCACAAAATTTGGCTGTTTGGAATCGCCAATGAGACGTACCAGCAGAACTATGAAGGCAGACATGGAAATTCAAGTAGAGGCTGCATGCCCCAAATTAATTATCTGAATTTGGCTCCCCCACTCGACCTTGAATTGGCCAGCTGTCTCAAACTTCTCCTGGTTGTTTACGTGAACAAGAAGCTCCACTCCCCCCATCACTCTCCTCCCGAGGCTATCTGTGGCTCTGTGTCGGAGTTGAGCTGGCCGATAGACATTGTGCCATCTTTATCAGGACTATGGAACTGTCTGGCTGTGTCCATGGACAACTTACTGCCCTCGTCAGCCTCCTCATGCATAAATGTATTATGATGTCATAAGTATGTTACTGTTTCATACAATACAATACGACTTTATTTATAAAGCACTTTAAAACAACACTGTTGGCCAATGTGCTGTACACTAACACATAAAAGCATAAAACTATAAACTCAACACTGATAATTCTCAATCAGGTCATCTGGACAGTTTCTGTCCAGATGACCTGATTGAGAATGATCAAATTTGATACCTGGATTATTGAGTATGAACTTTCTTATAAACTCAACAAATACCATAAAAGTGATGAACTACCAGATCAAAACAGCAAACAGTAAAAACTATAAAACAAATAACTTAAAAACAGTAAAACCAGCATTTCAAGCTGTGTTAAAAGCCAAAGAGAAAAAATGCGTCTTCAGAGCAGATTTAAAAACAGGAAGTGAGTCAGTTTGTCTGATGTGCAAAGGCAGCTCGTTCCACAATATCCCTGAGAACGCTCGGTCACCTCTCAGCCTCCTGTTGGATTTTGGGATGACCAACAGCAGCTGATCTGCTGACCTCAGAGAGCGTGAGGGAATGTATGGTTGGAGAAGGTCAGACAGATACTGTGGGACGAGACCATGAAGACATTTTAATACAAACAAAATAACCTTAAAATTAATCCAGAAACAAACTGGGAGCCAGTGTAGTGATAGTAAGACAGGGGTGATGTGTTCTCGTTTTCTGGTACCAGTTAAACGTGCTGAGGTCTTTTTTTTTTCAACTTTCACACTGTGTTCTGTCTAGGACACAGTGCAAGATTTGATTTGTTTTACACCTACACTCCCCCTTGTGTTTATTTCCCATTATCTAAAAAACAGTGCTGCGCCTCTCGAGGCCGGCGGCCTCAGTCACCTCCGTCTTCCCATGTCGTTTGTTATGTTTCTCTTGGATGGGCTGTACTGAAATTTAGTTTTGCTGTGCTTCAGTTAATTTACAATAAGGCTGATTTTGACGTCATCAGTCCGAGGAGCCACAACAAACTCGGTCTTAAACGTACAGTACTTACATGTAGTGGACCAAACAGTTTGATGGTGCTAAGATGGTTTTTGTAGTCTGCACTCCATCGCCAACTCATCTGAGGGAGCCATGTCCAAATGATGACACAAGTTGGCAGGGGAGAGGGCGGACTCCAGAAACCATCTTAGCACTATCAAACTGGTTGGTCCACTACATGAGTGTGCCTCGTATGGGACTGAGTTTGTTGTGGCTCCTTGGACTGATAGTCCTTTTTTTGGATGAAAGACAAAACATTTCAACAAAAATAAACCATCTAGAGGACCTGGCTGAACTTTGTTGGGTCTAAATTATGTGGTTTTCACTTAACAGCGTCGTCCGTCGACATGTAACTTCCTATTGACAATCAAAGGTTTAGCATTTATTTGCATGCCTTGTTTTCTACTTTTGATATGGCATTGTCTCGAATAGTTCAAATAAAGTTTTGGGTCATTTTATGGTTTTCCACGTGGAGCAAAATCATTCTAGAGATGGTGCTGTGTTTGAAAGGATGGAAATGATGAACTAAAAATTGTTTTTGATAAATACAGTAATGTTTTATGTGGACAAGGCTGATGCATAAAAATACACATTTCAGTTGTTTTGAAAGTATAATTAGTTATTTTGAAAATAGTGATGATTTTTATATTTTACATCAATGTTAAGTTATATTTTGTGATAGAAAGGAAAATGAGTATTCTTAAGAATGCATATCACATGCTATACACAGCAAACAAACTTGCACGAAACAAAAATTTTACCATGTGTCGTTGTGTCCCTGGGCAAGACACTTAACCCCGAGTTGCTCCCAGTAGGTCTGGATGGCGCCTTGCAAGGCAGACTACCACTACCGGTGTATGAATGTCTGAATGAATGGGTGGATGGCTGGTATTGTAAAGCGCTTTGGGGCTCCTCACAGGGGGCTGGAAAGCGCTATATAAATAAGCTCCATTTACCATTTACCAAAAATTGGCAACAGTTTTATGTGGGGTACACTTTCTGATGCAATCTGGGCTCAAAGTTGCAGTCTCAGGTTTACGAGACCACGGTACTGACCACCGAACTGTCACAGCCCATGAGAGCATGTGTGTGTGCTGGTTCATATGTCACATTTACAAAGCTCATCAATCTAGACACATATATATATTTTATAGTCGTTTTAACATACAACATACAAAACTGCTTTTGTTTATATTTCCATTATTTACCTGGTGGTGCTCAGGCACCCTCAGCACCCCCACTTCCCGCAGCCTTGACTGGGGTTGACTCTCAGCTACTACCACAAAAGAAATCTTGTTTTAATGTCAGTCAAATAAAAATAATAATAAAACACAAATTGATGATTAGCCTGTATTTTATGATTATTAGCCGTGGTTGCCATTTTGAATCTGGATGCCTCTAAATAATAATGATGAGACGTATACTCACTGACTACTTCTGGAATGTTTAATAAAAATCTGTCCAATAATTCATGAGATATTGTGCTAACACAGAGACAAATACAAACAAACACATAACCAACCCCTTTTCATAGTGGCAGGCATTAGTATATTATTTTTTAGGTCTTTCATGATCATTTCATGATTATATTTTATGAATTATTGTGTCATTGTCCTCTTCTTTCTGCACTTATTATGGTCATAAAACATTCATATTCTTCCCACTGGCATTTAAACTTCACTGGAACAACAACTAAGCGCTCATAAAAGGTAATTTTGCTCAATATTTTACCGTACACAACCTGACCATCTCTTGACTTCAATCCAAAAATAAAAAAAACACTCAATTTAAATGCTGAATGGTCAGAAGCCGCCCAGCCTCAGTTTAAAATAAACTAGAGAAATTGCATTTCCAGCAATAATGCAGTGTAAATGCTTATTGCAGAATAACTTACTGAAAAACAACTAAAATTAGCTAAAACAATTGTTTTGAAATGTAGCTGAAATGGAAGAACAAGTCTAAGTTTGCAGAAGAAAGCAGAAAGAACACATATTTGCTGAATTTGGTTTAAAAGAGCCAAAATTGGCACACATATAAGTAAATTATATTTAATAAAGCTGAAATTAGCAACAAATAGCAGAATAGTAGCTAAAAAGGCAGAAAGAAGCTTAAATTACCTGAAGCAAGTGGAGAGAGCACATTTATGCTGAATAAGGTTGGAACATTTTTACTTGAGAGCAAAAAATATTCAAAAAGCTGAAAAGGCTGATTGCAAAAATAGCACCAAATTGTGGGACAATTTAGATGCTGAAAAACGTATGCAATAGGGATAGTAGCAATAACTAAAAAGTTCCTGGAGAAACTTTGAAGGGGACTGTCAGGTTGCTGCCAATTTAAATTGTTGATTTGACTGTACTATATGTTGGGGTTCACTCTCAGCTACCACTATACCAAAGTTGAGCTGAATAGCTCTAAAAATGGCTGAGTTATCGTAATTTTTCCTTTTTAGCTAAGGCAGCCATCTTGGATTTTTGAGGGCAAATAGAGTTATGGTCTACTGGGATGCTGATGACGCCGTATTCCTTCGTCCATCGGCCGTATTCTCTATTACGTTTACGATGTAAAACCGCCATCCAGCTCGGTCCATCTGCCATATTCCGTATCTGTCTACGACGTAAAACCCTCGTCAACCTCTGTCCAGAGTGTTTACAGTAAGGTCTCCGCCTGTACTTTTCCACTGCTTCGCCGCTGTTTCTGCAGTCAACCTCGGTCCAGAGAGTTTACAGTATATAACGTATTCCTCCGCCTCCGTATTCCTCCACCTGTGTATCCCTCCGCCTCTGTATCCCTCCGCTGCCGCACCGCATACAGTACAATACTGTATTCTTCCGCCGCAGCGGCCGCTGCGTAACTCGAAAAAAGGCTGTTCATAGTAAATGTGAGATGTGTTGTAACCACGAAATGTCGTAACTCGAGACCGTCGTAACCCAAGGACTACCTGTAGCTCTAAAAATGGCCAAGTACCGTAAAAATTGGGGTATAACACGCTCCTGTGTATAACACGCTTTGTCCAATTATTGTAAATAAATTGGAAAAATCCATAAATAACACGCTTTGGCATATAACACACATTTATTATGCGTCACCGCTACGCAATGCGTCAGCGCCTCGTTTGCCCTGCTGAAAATGGCGGCCACAGAAGCGAGCGAGCACCGAAGGACTTCACAAGATTAACACGGTAAAAACAATTATTTCTTTGCGAGAAAAAATATATTTCTTAGCTGACATTATAGCACAAGGGTTCCTGAGCTTAACCGTTCCTTAATCAATTCACGAAATGTTTCGGTTTGACTTCTTTCTTTCTTTTTTTTCCCATTTATAGATGGCCTCCCTTCTCACCTTATAGCCATCCTCTCACTCCAATATGTATTTTTTTTTTTTTTAATAGAGAGAAAGAAAAGAGAAAGTAAGACAACAAAACAACAATTATCCACAAAAAGAGCACAAGGCAAACACACCCAACCTCCGTCCGCAATCCTGCAAAGCACATGACAGAACACAGCAACGAAACATACATGCATAAAGACTAATAATCTTCATGACCTTGCAGTAGATTTCTATAAATAAACATACCCATACCTACAAATATATATACAGTATACATACATATACATTTATATTCATTCATATACCCATCTACATATCTGCATATATCTACATATACATCCCTGCATCCATTTGTGTGTGGTTGTGAGCATGCATAAGTGAATATGGTTCCTCCAATAGAACATTTAGTAGCGACTGTGAAGCATCAGAGATCCGTCCCCCCAAAGCCCGAGGCAGACGAAGGGGCGATCAAAGCCCAAGACTCCAGGAAGGACCCCGAGCCCAGAGTCCCCAGGGCCACCCGAACAGGACGAGCCACTCGCCCACTCCCCAGATCCGACCAAGGGGAAGAACCGGACGAATCCCACCAGCGACCACATACAATGACCCCCCGGGGCCAAACGCGACAAATTCACAGGCCCCCGCCGGATCCCGCCGTACCGACGTAGCCCCAGGGCCGGTCTTTCAAAACAGTCTCGTGCGCTACTAAAATAAATTATAAAAAATTGAATTTTATCTCAAATCTCTTATACAACTAACAATTTGTAAATGACCACCAAATAATTACGCTCTGTAAGTTTCAAGAAAATCCGCAGTGTGGTTTATGAGTTATCTTGCTAAAAAAACAGCTAACAACACAGCTAACAGCAACTACATCCAAAGCAGGGAGCGGGCAGCGACAGAGTCAGTCCGACCAGAGGAGGCTTTTTTCGGACACATGAGCTAGAAACGGTCTGGAAGTGGCCCCCTAGTGGACAAAAGTGGTACTACACCATTTTGGCCAAATTGAAAAACTGCAATCTCAGAGCCAAAAATGGGTCTAAAAATATGGGGATAAAATCCATAAATAACATGCTTCGGCGTATAACATGCAGGACATTCAAATGAGTAAAAAAACTGTGTTATACCCCAATTTTTATGGTAATCACATTTTTTTCTCTTTTAGTTAAGGTGTCCAGCTTGTATATTTCATTTGCATTAGCAATGTATAACATCTCACTCTCAGCTACAACCACACTAAATTTCAGCTCAATATCTCAAAGAATGACCGAGTTATAGTATATTTTGTGTTTGCTGAGGTAGCTATGGCAGCCATCTTGAATCAAAATGGCTACCTACGTTAATCAGTTCTAGACATTTTATCTGATGATTACCTTCTGTGAGTTTCAAACAAGTCCAACCGTTTTCTTCAGAGACTTATATTCTAAGTCGTGACTTGACAGCAGCAGTTAGTGTGGGGAGTGTTTTCTTAGTAATTTCCTATGGGGAAATATAGTGTCTTTGTTAACAAAATACATTGCCATGGTAACTTTGTTTGCCAATAAAAGTAATAGCCCCCTTCTCGAGATTGAGCCGGTCATTATGAAATAACTTTTGTGGAGGTACACGTTGCAGTGCAGGCCGCATTAACGGTGACAGGAGAAAAAAATAAATGCTTATTAGGTGTACAATAGATGTCTTCCATGCATTGCAATGGCAGTCTCCATAAATATAAACAGGAAAACAACTGTGTGAATGCTTAATAAACATTCATAAAATAATGTAATAAAACCACTAAAGGTGCTTTAACTTTACATAGCTGAACACCATGTCTGTTTGGACACAGCTCCCTCTCTGAGTCACTGTGAGGTTGTGTAAACCAGACGAACATCAGAGAAACTTTCTCTTCCTAACTCAACGGCCTTTCCTCACCAGAAACTGACAGGAAAAAAAAATCAGGCCTTTTGATTCAATATTTTTTTTTATCCATATAAAGTACTAAAAGTTGTGAGAAGGTTTAAAAAAAAACAACAACTGAGTTGTGTACAGAGAACCTCTCCATAGATCAGCCCTGGACAAACAGGAAAGTATCTGATTCTTCAGAGCTGATGAAGTGCCTCCTGTTTGCGAGCACATGTGGGGGTGGGCTGGCCTCCCAAAGCTAACATCAAACCGTCAACTCCTCTCACAGCTGGACCTGTTCTTGTGTGGCCCACCTCGGCGCTCTTACCTAGCAGAACATATTTCTTTGCAACAACTCAAGGGACACGACTCGTTGAAAACTTATTGAGGTCGGTTTATGCATCAGCTCACCTCTGAGCCGAGTTTAATTGGAAACATCAGGTCGCTACGTTTACGAGGCGACTGTTAAAAAGCCCTCCTGGCTGAGGCTGGATGCAGCGTGTCTGCAGGATGGAGCCCTTCACGGTGGGCAGAAACTGGATTCGACGTGCGATTTAAGTTTGTCGCGCAGTCAAGAACTGTGGCGAGACGTGCTACGCTCCTCCCGAACGACCTGAGACGCAGTCCAGTGTCGGCATGTAGGACACATCCCTAGTGGACATGCTCTCATGGTGAGGTAATCCATGAGGTCACCGCTGTGAGCTGCAGGTGGAGACGGGACTGGGGACCAGAACGAGCACGAGGCCGAATGCTTTCCTATTTTCGCGCACGTGTTTGCTCTCAAACTGAAGTATGCTTTCTGAGAAGTTTTCTTGTCAGGATTTCCGTGTTTCTTAAAGCTGACACGGGGCGTCTTTTTCCGGTTGGTCAAATCCCAGGTCACCGTTGCTGGCCAACATCTGATGATTTCTGTTTCCGTGGGATTATAACGTGAAGGTTACGTCTCATACACTTCTGAGTTATGTTCCCTTTGTTGAGAAAGACAAGGATTTAGTCCATCTAAATGTGTAACTTTGGAATAAAATTAGATTTAAAAAAAAGACAATGGGAAAGAAATGGTCAACAAAATGAGGTTGTTTCAACAACTGCATCCCCATCAAATGCACCATGTTTGATTATCAATCATTTAAATTATTGCACCCATAGATATGGCCAAGTGGTTCCCATATCTAACTTACATGTTCTTTTCTCAGCAAAAAAACAGATTTCATCCATTCATCCATCACGTGGATACTTCAACTACACGAAGCCATGATATTCTTTACTCGCATTAGCAAGTTTAATTTGTACTGAGGTTTACATTAAACACAGAAGTAGAGTAATGTTAAAGGAGACCACATATAGGTCTTTAAAATTTTTATGTTATGTCTGTGTGCTATCTTGACAATATTAATTCATTTTAATACACAAAATAATTCTTAGATAATTAATTATACCCTTTTTAATTCTGCCATTTTTAACTTTCGTTTTGAACGACCGGTTTCTGATACAAGTTCTGAAGTCCACGCCCTTCAACGATCTGTTTACGCCCTCTGTAACAGCCAGTATCTGTAATGTGTTGTTGTTTTAAAATTAGCTCTTTTTTTATTACTCATTTGACTTACTGTTAGTGCTAGCTTAAGATAACTTACCGAAACCCGTCTGAGCGCGCCGCAATTTGCTGCTCCTTTTAGCATGAGACCACCCGAATCCGATGCTAATGTTAGCTTGTTCCTCTTCCGGTGTTCGCCAGCTCCGCTCGTTGCACGCGGCGATTTTGGGAGTTATCGCTGTTCCAGTCAAGATACATACAACGTTCACCAAGTGTCTCCCGTAAATTAATCCGTAAGGAGATGGTCCTCGCTGCTGCGAGGCTTCTGTGAGGCTGCAGCGAGGCTGTACAGTTGAAGCTCCGCTTCATCGTTCCAGAAGCAGTGTCCCGTTGCCGCCGGTCCCTACGGCGGGGGTCCGCTCGTTTAATTTTTGCCGGCTGCGCGTTGGGAGCGATCGCAAATACACTAAAAATTGAACTAAAACATAAAAATAACAATTATACTTTATTTATAAAGCCATTTAAAAAAACCACAGCTGCAACAAAGTGCTGTACACATGAAATTAAGAACATATAAACAAAAGATGAGATGAAATCATGAAAAACAACAGTCATGTGTTTAATACAGAAGTGGGTTGAGCCTAACCAGGGGTTGCTAGGTGAGGGGCTGGACTCAGGTTGTGGCAGATTGGCTGCGGTTTGTGACATCACAAACCGCAGGAAGTGAGAAACGAACCGTTTGTATCACAGACAAATAAATCTACTTAGAGTAAATAAACCACTGGGTGCATTTCTTTGGCCTTAGGACTGTTTTTTTATGAAGTACATACCCAAAGTTGAGTAAAAAAACATTAAAAAGTGAATTTTGCATGTGTGGTCCCCTTTAAGTAATTACCCAACAAAGGTCAATCAGGTCATCTGGACAGTTTTTTTGTTGTTTGTTTTTTTGAGACACTTCATCCTTCATGCTCAATAATCCAGGTAGAAAATCCTGATGAAGTCCTTAGAATGAAGGACAAAACTTCTCAACAATGGTCAATCAGGCCATCTGGACAGTTTCTTTTTTTTATGTTTTGTCCTTCATCCAAAGGACTTCATTAGGAATTTCTACCTGGATTATTGAGCATGAACTTTGATGTTTTTAACCATTTTGGCTATGGCTGCCTCAGAGGATTCGACGGGGGAGAGGGTGAACCCCAGAAACCAGCTTATCACCAGCAAACTTGTTGGTTCACTATGTGGGTGTGCTACTTGTAATACTCAGTTTGTTGTGGCTTCTCTGACTGATGAAGGACAAAACGTCAAAGTCAAAGTCAAAGTCAACTTTATTGTCAGAACTGCATTATGTACAGGACATACACAGGACCGAAATTGCGTTTCTCTCAGTCCCTCGGTGCAACAGTAACTCTTAGTAACAGTAACTCTCAGTAACTCTCAGTAACAGTAACTCTGATTTGTCTCAACAAAAAGAAAAAAAAAAAGAAATTGTCCAGATGACCTGAATGAAAGTGTAATGCTGCCATCTTAAAAATGTCATAAAACTATTTTTTTAACCCTTTATACAACTCTTTATCTCCCATTACACTGTTCCTCTGACAGAAATGTGATATTTCCGTCAGAGGTGCCTCAGGCTGCAGAGGAGGTGCTACAGCCAACTGCTGCTGTTGCTTTTTGCAAATAAATAAATAAATAAATAAATAAACATTTATTGCAAAACTGACAGTGGTGTAAATTTGTATATACCATATTTTCAGCCATACACGTTGCACCAACCTATAAGTCGCATCAGTCTAAATGTGTCTAATAATGTGGAAAAATCCATAAATCCATTGCTTCACCGTACACGTCGCATCTATTATACATCACCACTGACGCATCACGTTTGTTACGTGTCACGGCTGACAACCCGGAAATGTGGGCTGGTGTTGTCCCAAAAATCGATTGGCTGCCAAATGGCGGCCGCGGGAACGTGCACGGTAGGACTTTAACAGCTCTGAGGATATTGTTTTGACTACCCTCAGGGACATTGTGATTACCCCGCTGAAGAAAACAGCTTGAGCTCAAAGACATTTTCACAGATGTCTCTGAAGGAATAATCACTTTCTGAAAAACAGAACAGAGAAATGTGTCATCCACATTGTAATATTTTACATGATTTCATTATAATGATTGAAAACAACAATCAAAATTATTCATGTTCACATTTGTTAATAAAATAAAACAAACTTCATTAATGATTTGTTTTTCTTTCTTAGAAACAGGATGAATAAGGTAAACATTTGTCAGACTGTAGCTGACTCTGTGTCCCTGACAAGAAATGTGTAGAAAAACATCAGACATTAGAGGTAATTTTAAAGCACACGATTCATGAGCCCCTTTCATAAGACAGCTCAGTCCGGGCCTGATGTGTGTTCAGTCCTCCAACGAGCATTCAGAAAAAACACGAAGGCGGATAGGCAAGTAAATTTTACTCGCCTCTGATGTACCCCGATCCGCGAGCAGAGGTAGTATCATACCCGGATATGTCGACTTGTGAAAGGTGTGGGGGTGTCTGCGGCTTCAAACTGATCTGAATAATGGGAGGAATGATGACATACTCTCCCGGCGCCCACTGTTGCGCTCTATTTAAATGTGTAAACAAGAACATGACATTTGTATTTCGCTTGTGCATCACTCGCTATTCTTCGCCGAATCTTTTTATTTTTTATTGATCGGCGTTTCCTCAATGTGCGCAATGCTGTGTCAAAGCTTGCATGTGATTTTGTCGGTCTTCGCGCAAATAATTGCTGCATCTCGGCATTTATTAACAAAAGCATTCGGATAAGCACAACGATGTTCGCTAGCGTCGCCATGTTTGTTTACAGACACCTCTGCGACCCCACTTTAAACACGCAAGCACCACGTCCTCTGAGCTCCAGATTTTCACCACGCCTCTTTTCAACCCGCGCTGCAAATCGTTTTGTGAATGCTCCATTGAGGCCAGGCCGTGGCCGGATTCAACTTTGTTTTATGAATGACCTGGGGGGAGGGGGATTAAAGCCGGGCCGCTCTATGCGGCTATTGCGCAGATTTGACTTATGAAAGGGGCTTTAGTGAGTCTGAAAGATGAATAAGGGTTGAGGGTCATAATTAGAGCAGTGCAGCTTCATGCTACAGGCATATAAGTCACATGGCATGCAAATTATGCAAAAAACACAACTTATAGGGCAAAAAATACAGCACAGTGGCATTCCCAAGAACCACAATGAAACTTTGTTTAAGTTGCTTCAAGATGCAGTGATCCACTTTGGTCTTAGCTGTGTTCAGACTAGCCATCGACTCCTCAGTTCTGTTCCAGGCAAACTCTTTCTCTAAACTCAGATCTCTACACACAAAATGTAAGAAAATAAGTTAATGTTACATAAGCTTGTTGGACTCATCAAGAACATGGAGCACGACACGTATTAAATACTTTATGAGCTACAGTATGTTAGCTCACAGTTTTTGATAGTATCAAGTAGTACTGAAATAGAAATATGGTGAAATGGCCACTACTGGCACTAGGCAAGTTGAGTGTCTGCCATCTTGCAAAGTGCTACACCTATTACTGTGTAATGTTAACTATAGTTCAAAGCACACACTTACTGCTTGTACATGTTGTATGCTGTGATATTTGTTAAAAACTGTATATAATTGTACTGTAATTTCTAATTTCATAACAAATCAAACGTATTGTAAAAACAGGGGATAAGTGAATGCTGTAATGAGCCTCCCATCAAGCCCGATCAAGCAAGTACTAACGTCCCTGTACAATCGAATGGCACTTTAAATTCTTTATATTTCTATCAAAAGACCTGAGAGCCATGTTTGTAATTAATTTAACTTAAACTATTAACTTCAACATATATAATGTAATTTTTATCCTTATTTGGCATTCACTTCAGTATTTAGACTTGGATAACTGGGCTTTGGTCTTGTTTACACTAATTCACTATTATTTAGTAACTATTGTATCTATAAAGTACATGAAACACAGATGCTTTGATTTATGAACAATTTCTTCCTGAATGCGTAAACTGCCATACAAAATTGGACAAGGTAGACAAAAAAAAAAAACACTTTTCATTATTTATAAGCTAATCGCTCTTCCTTGAATCGCCACCTTATCGTGGTGGAGGAGTTTGTGCACCTGAATGACCCTAGGAGCTATAACCCTGGTAGGGTCTCCAAGGCAGATTGGTTCTAGGTGACAGGCCAGACAACGAGTGATTTAGAAGACTTATATGGAAAACACAAATCAAGGAACTCAGTGTCCCTTCCCTGGACATGGATTACTGGGGCCCCACCCAGGAGCCAGGCCTGGTGTAGCAACTTGTTGGAAGGCACCTGTTGACTGGGTCTCTACCCATGCCTTCCTGTGGACTCATTACCTGCAGGGGGGGCAATGCAAGTCAGGTGTATGATGCCATGGGCAGGGGCCGAAAGTGGTGACCTTGGTGCTCTGACTCTGGCTTACCAAAGCTAGCTCTTGGGACATGGAACATAACCTCTATGGTGAGGAAGGAACCTGAGCTTGTGCATGAGGTTGAGGGTTTACCAATTAGATCTAGCTGGGCTCACATCGATGCACAGCATGGGCTCCATAATCAATCTCCTTGAGAGGGGATGGACTTTATTCCACTCTGGAGTTACCTATGGCGAGAGGCACTGAGCTGGTGTGGGTCTACTTTTGGCCCCTTGACTTGGTGCCTGTTTGTTGGAGTTTTCCTAGTTAAATGAGAGGGTGCCTTCATGTGGGGGTCTGGGCTCTGACTGTTATTTGTGCCTATGTGCCGAATAGCAGTTCAGAGTATCCGGCCTTTTTGGGGTAGTGACCGAAAGAATGAAATTGCAGATACAGGCGATTGAAATTAGTTTACTTCACATGGTAAGCTGGACTCTCTCTTAGAGATAGGGTGAAAAGTTCAGTCATCCGGGGGAGACTCAAAGTAGAACTGCTGCTCCTCCACAAAGTTAGAATGCTGATATTAAAGTTAAAACTGTAGGAAAAAAAGTAGGAATTGAGGAAAAAACATTTATTTGCACTATGGCTATAATCCTCTTTTGTATCATTTCTCATTGGTGTGGGGTGTTAAAAACAAACATGGATTGACTTTCAAGCTACAAAGTACCTACAATAAGCTCCTTACAAGGTTTCAAACATGAACCATCTTTTAGTTTGAGTTGAGCTTCAAGGTTTTCCACTCATACCAACAAAAACCTTACTTTCCCTCACACCGTCCCGTGGAAGCTTTCCCAAAGAATCACCAAATGGAACAAAACTCAGACTTACACCACAGCATGCAGTATGTCATGTGAAAGAAACAGCTCTGCTGACAAACCTGCGGCTAAGATTTCATCAAACGCTTCATGACGAGTACCTGTGCACATTTGGAACAACACACAAAGCTTAATATGTTAAAGCCTCGGCGGACCACTGGATCCAGGAATAATTCCATAAGAGCATCGCTGGCAAAGCTGCATTCTTCTTAGAGCCATGCAGTTGAATGTTTACCCTTATTCCCCACAGGTCGGGAATACTATATATCAGTGAGAAGTAATGTTTTTCAAAGACATGACCAAATGTGTTTGGATTGGCCAAGGAAAGCTACTTCAGATTTAACACAGGCTATAAGGGCTGATAGCTGGTGTAAAAAAACATTTTCCATGAGCAAAACATCTCCCACAAAAGGAGTGTATCTGATGAATATTTACACAAGGCTGGATACACATTAAAGTAAAGGAAACTTGGAGATCTGGGACACAGATCACTCATTAAGCTCTATGAAGGCAATGTTTTATGTCGTGGAGCCACATCAGATGTACAACATGTACAGTACCAACAGAACAGCTCGACTTTAATCCTTTCTTGAAGCAGGTATTCCCACAGAGCGTTATTACCAGACAGGGTGGCTGCCAAGTATGTAAACGGTCATGATTAAAGGAGGTGAAAAGGAGGAGTTCACAGCTTCAGTGTACACACTGAAGAAAGTTTTAAGGAAGTTGATGGATATCAACGAATGACTGATTTCTTCAGCAGCTTTCTAGCGTGAAGTGGGTCTCAAGTGGGACATTTTAAGGGACTCTCAGTAGAACAAGTTAAGGAAGAAGGAAAGTCAGTTTTTACAAGTTAAATTAATAATTTTGTTTAGCCTTTCTGCACTGATTAGATGACAAACTGACAGTAACGATGAAGAGCATCATCAACATGACGGTCACATTCACAAAACCACAAAGTACTTTAACGTAAAGTCAGTTTGTGATAAAATGGTTTAGAGTTCATCTTGTGAGTTTTGGGTCCTAACAAAGACCTTAACTTTAAAGCTGGGGTATGTAGCTTTTTGTATAAACATATTTCTTCTCTCTGTCACTATTATTGACAGATTGATGTTAGACAGCTAATCTTTGAGAAATACTATATTCCTCTGGCGTCTCCCCGTGGTTAAAATAGCATTTATAAAAACCAGAGCGGCCCGAGTTTAACCAGCCAATAAAAACAGAGTTTTGTTCATGCACGAGCTTCCCCCGCCCTTCCCCCGCCACTCCCAGCTGCTGCGCGCATCCGCGCACGTTCCCGTCTCAAACAGTAGCTGTTTCAAAATGGTGGAGGTGGCGAGAGCTTCGGGTGCTCAAAGGATTGCAAAGCGATGCAGAGTTAGCAACATTCTTGCTTGACAAGTAAGTGTCTTTGCTTGAATCATGTGATAGCGCAAATGCCATGATATTATCTACAACAGGCTAAAACCGTTTTCCGGCCTACAGCTGACGTGATGCTAATGGTAGCAGCTAACTCATTCAACCTCAGTATTGTTTCGATACGTACATTTAGTTATCCTAACTTATTGTATTGTGGATCAGCAAGCAGATATGATGAAAGTACTGTAACTGCGCTGTCTGTGTAAGAGAGGCATGATCACAACAACTAGCAATTAGCATATTGTCTGCAGATCATTTGGTGTTCATAATCGAAAAGTCTGTTAGTTCTCCTACACAATATATGTTGTTGATGCATACATGTCAACCTCTTTGGACGTTTACGTATAAAGGGCCTCAAAAATCATTAATTTTTTGCATAAAATCTGTAAAACTTGCGGTGGGGGGGACGCGTTTGTCTGCTGCGGACATGAGCCTGCAGTGAAGCAGGATGAAAGGAGAGCGTAAAAAGTTCAAATTTTACTTCTAGCAGCAGAACAGGATGGAAGATGGCTGTTTGATGCTATTTTTTAAATCATCCTACATGCTTTGATATGTTAGATAAATTTGTCATTGTGTGATAAATGTGTTGAAAAGAATATCTGATTATTGTTTGAACTACATTATATGTTTTTATGCAGAGATGATGACTTTGGGGAAGGTCTGAGAAGTAGTGAATTTGGGGAGACTCCCATCGGCGCGGATCTCTTGTCTTAACCCAGGAAGGGTGCTTACCAGAAGGAAGTGGAAAAAGTTGTAATGAGCTAAAAAATTAAACGTGTAATTAGCTGGGAAAGCTAAATTTAGCCTAGTGACAGCTGAGTGAAAGCTCTGTTCATCATTTTTACTTTTATACTACTATGCAAAAACCACTATGCAAAAACCCAGGACAGTATTACACTTTTATTATTTCATTGTATGCTTGTTTATTAAATGTTTTAGTGGGATAGTGTTTAAATGGTTACTGTTGAACCAAGGGACTGAGAGAAATAATAATAATAATAATAATTAATTCAATTTATAACGCACTTTTCATTACTGAAAATCTCAAAGTGCTACACATATATTGAATGCTACACACATTCATAAACCGGTGGCGGCAGACTACCATGCAAGGTGCTTTCCAGTCCTACCGGGAGCAACTCAGGGTTAAGTGTCTTGCCCAAGGACACAACGACACATGGTGCGGGTCCCGGGAGTCGAACCGCCAACTTTCCGATCGGGAGACGACTGCCATTACCACTACACCACGGCCGCCTTGCAATTTCAATCCTGTGTATGTCCTGTACATATTGCAGTTCTGACAATAAAGTTGACTTTGACTTTGATATGTAAAAATAAAGTCTATTTTTAAGTTGCAACTTCCTGGCTTTGTGATTTTGATTGTCATTATGACCATTGTTGACACAGTGATTTTGCTTAATTCATACTGAAATGAACTGTTTGGTAAATGATTCAAAAGATAATTCAGTAATGTGCAATGTTAAAATGAGACATATAGTTCTAAAGAATGAATTATAAAAAAAACAATTAGAAGCACTTTATTAAAAATAATAGCAAATAAAAATATATTTTTTAAATGAATAACTGCTATTAGCCATGTCTTCTCTGCTTCATCTGAAGATGAGCGCACACGGCGTCCTCTGCTTCGTCTCCCACGTGACCTGCCTGATCTTCCACGCAATCTGCTTCCTCTTCGGACCGTAGAAGTCCCTCTGGGTGTAAATTCCTCGTCGGAGCACATCGAGAATGTTTCTAAACTCTAGATGCATAACACAGATAAAATGTCACACTGCAGCAAAGTAAGAGCTACACATAACTTATTGAAAGGGTTATACATAATTTACGATACTTTATTACAAATACGCAAAGATTTGAGAAGGAAATAGTCCATCCTTACCGGTGACTGCGCCGACGCCATTACAACTGTTTACATGCATGCGCGTTCACGAGACAGGCCAAGCTGTGAAGGAGGAGCTAAGGAGGCGGAGTTGCATGTCAGCCAGAGTGCAAGGGGGAGGAGGGAGAAAGGTCTCTGTTCAAAATTTTACTAAGTGCCAGCGCTTTCCAGAAATTGCAGACCCCACCTTTAAGGTTAAAAAAGAAATATTAGGTTTAAATGTCAAATAAAATTATACAGTACTTCAAATAATCTTAATTACATTTAAAATAGTTTTTTTAGCGATTGTGTCATTGTATTGGTTTACAGATGCTGACAGATGGGGTGTAAGAACAAACCTGCCTCTGACTTCATGTCTTCTTCTGAATTTGAGCTGGTGCTACTTGCTAATAGGTAGCTACATGAAGAAAACTGTTTTTAGTAGCTGGCATGTTTATAGAAGCAGTGATTAGACCATCCATCCATCCATCAAACCATCCATCCAGCAAGCCAGCCATTCATCCATCCATCGAACCAGCCAGCCAGCCATTCATCCATCCATCCATCCATCCATCCATCCAGCCAACCATTCATCCATCAGTCCGTCTTTTCATCCATCCATTCATCCATCCACTTGCCTGGCCATCCATCCATCCATCTATCCACCCAGCCATCATCCATCCATCCAACCAACCAGCCAGCCATCCATCCATCCATCCATCCATCCATCCATCCATCCAACCAGCCATTCATCCATCAGTCCATCTGTTCATCCTCCATTCATCCATCCACTTGCCTGCCCATCCATCCATCTATCTATCCACCCAGTCATCATCCATCCATCCATCATCATCCACTGAATTTAAATAGCAACTGTGATTAGAACATCCACCCATCCATCCATCCATCCATCCATCCAGCCAGCCAGCCAGCCAGCCAGCCAGCCAGCCATTCATTCATTCATTCATTCATTCATTCATTCATTCATTCATTCATTCATTCATTCATTCATTCATTCATTCATCCAGCCATCCAGCATTAATTCATTAATTCATTAATTCATCCATCCAGCCAGCCAGCCAGCCAGCCAGCCATTCATTCATTCATTCATTCATTCATTCATTCATTCATTCATTCATTCATTCATCCATCCAGCATTAATTCATTAATTCATTAATTCATTCATCCATCCATCCAGCCAGCCAGCCAGCCAGCCAACCATTCATCCATCCATCCATACATCTATCCATCCATCCATCCATCCATTCATTCATTCATCCATCCATCCAGCCATTCATCCATCAGTCCATCTGTTCATCCATCCAATCATCCATCCACTTGCCTGCCCATTATCCATCTATCTATCTTTCCACCCAGTCATCATCCAACCATCCATCCATCATCCATCCACTGAATTTAAATAGCAACTGTTATTAGAACATCATCCATCCATCCATCCATCCATCCATCCATCCATCCATCCATCCAGCCAGCCAGCCGTCCGTCCGTCCGTCCGTCCGTTCGTTCGTTTGTTTGTTCGTTTGTTCGTTCGTTCGTTCGTTCGTTCGTTCGTTCATGCATGCATCCATCCATCCATCCATCCATCCATCCATCCATCCATTCATTCTTTCATTCATTCATTCATTCATTCATTCATGCATCCAGCCAGCCAGCCCACCATCCATCCATCCATCCATCCATCCAACCATCCATCCACCCATCCCTCCATACATCCACCCACTGAATTTAAATAAAAGCTTTTGATCTATTTTACAAGTTTCAGGATTAAAATGATTTTACAGCTAATCTTAACATTGTGGCTGTGTCACATAGTTTTCTTTGACTTCAATAAATATTAGCTAAATTAGTATTTGAGTGAGTTAATCATTCACAGCAGTGTAAACACGTCTTACAAAGTGGTCACGTCTTAATGACAAATAAGCGTGAAGCATGTCAGAGAATTATATCTCAAAAAGCTCTATCGGCCTCTTATCTACTGATGTTATTAATAAAGTATCTGGTGAAAGATGTTTATGAAGATGAGGACCTTTAGTAGGCATCGCTGTAAAACCTTGGGTGGACTCCACTATTTATATCCAGTTTATTCTAAACCAGAATAAAATAAATGAAGAATTCCAGGCTGAGGGAATGAGAATGATTATTGTCTTTTGTTGGCTTCATTACAATCAGCAACCTCACGGTGCAGCCGAACGCTGAGAGTCTACACTCGTGCTGACGAGCCGTGGAAGCTTTGAAATGCAGATGGCGAGGCCCATCGACCGTCACCTGTACAAAACACTTTAACTCCTGTCGCTGCAATGAGCCGTTTCAAGAGGTAAATTGTGATGTGCATCAGCCAACGAGGCAGATTGGTGATGATTGCTCTATTCTGACTGTCAGCGAGTGAAAACAAGGTATTCATCCTTTGTCGGAGAGACGTCTCCTCTCTCTTCACAGCGATGAAACACCTCCTCCCCCACCATCCCCATCAAGTTTTGATTTGGAGTCACCGTTCAGAGGAATGATTTATAATTCCAACTTTCATTCTGTGTTTGGTACAACAGTTTGATTGGAAAAGGTGGAAATACACATTTTAAACCATAAAACCTGTCCACCAAGGCATACAAATCGATCTCATCAACTGAAAACTAACAAATCACATGCACTTTTGTGTATTCTATTATTTTAATCTAATGATTACAGCAGAGCTACCATATTTTTCAGACTATAAGGCGCACCACATTATAAGGCGCAATACAGTATCCATGACTGGGTCTGTTTTCATACATAAGGGGCGCTGGATTATAAGGCGCATTAAGGGAAACAAAACAGTCAGATAAGTCAAACTTTATTCAATTCATTCACAATAATTTTTATTAATGAAAAGTGCGGTATAAATTGAATTTATTATTATTATTATTATTATTATTAATAACCACATAAAATCAGTTTGAGGTCAGTAAGCACAACCAGAATAATACTTTTGCAATAATTTGTGGATTATTGGACTATTAGTAGCAGCTGCTCTTTTTTTTGGCATCGGAGGGACTGTCTGCTACCTGAAGCTGAGGAGGGCTTCGGCGGCTATCAGCGCGCTGGCGAAACTCCCTGATCAGCATGATTCTCTGATCCGGGCCGTGAGCAACTCATCCCAGCTGTTGTATGAGCTCAATCGCACGTTGGGTGCGTCGGTGGACTACCGGGGACCTGCTGGGCGTTTTGGAACTCGTTTACAGCCGCCTGGGTCCCAACTGGGCATGGATGGGGGTTCATAGACCGGAACCTCATATGATTTGGAATTTTGGCTCTGAAACAGCGTCTGGACTTGGAGGCTGCAGTGAAAAAGAACACTGTGGTCTGAATTGGAATAAACAAAAAGACTATCTAATCTGGTTTCTGCACACGTCCTTGAAAAGAGGCCTGTTTGGAAACTTTCTCCTGGAGCGTAGAGTTGAAGTGCCCTTGCTGACCTCCCTCACCCGCACCCCCCAGAGATCTCTGTGTGTGGCTCGGATGACGCCCAGCTGAACAAACTGCTGAACTGTGTTCTTTGAAGTTACTCACAGACTAAATATCTCCTTGCCTGTCGTCAAAACTGCAACAATGTCTCGTGTGACTGTGCTTTCGCTGATAGAGTTTTTGAGACTTTATCATGGAGTGTCCTCAGGCAATCTTTGATAAATTCTTTTTTTGAATATCACAAATGATACCTACTGTGCTTTTCCTTTTTCCATATCTGTTTTGCTCTTCATCCATGATGGATGAGAGATGGCCGCGCTGACGAACATGCGTGTTTTGAACATGCGTGTTTTGAATTGCAGCAGCTTAACATTCTCTGACCTCTGGATGACTGTGTTTACATGATACGTTGTATTGGTTTACTGGTGCAATGTTAATAAAAAATCTCTTATCTCTTATCTCTTATACATAAGGTGCATCTGATTATAAGGGTCACCGTCAATTTTGGAGAAAATTAAAGGGTTTTAACCCTAGGATGCATGAACGACCAATACCTACATTCTTCCATGAGTGGGGTCAAAAATGACCCCAATTAGAATCAATGTGTTTTTGCAATGAATTTAAATGATGTCTTTAATTTTGGTTAAAGGTAGTTATATTTATTATATTTGGGTCAACAAAAGACTGATTTGACATTTAATATGGTTATTCATAACTTTTTATAACATTTTTTCACATGAAATAACATCAAAAATCTTCAAAAATTATTGCTAGAATGTCCATCTCTCTGAAGGACAAAAAAGAGAATCAACAAACGACCAGAACACTGTACACTCACATGTGCCCACTGCCCACACAAACATCTTTTTCTCTATTCACTGTGCGCAGTTGTCACAAAATTTTTGCTTTTTGCTGTGACCATTGCACACTGTAGTACTGCATTTCCTGCACCAATTGGTGGCTTTGCAGTCTTTGTTTCTTGGACACATCTGGCAACTCTTTCTCTTCTGTTGGCCCTCTGTGCCTCTCTCCTGTTACTTGTTTGCAACTTTTGTCACTCCACATCTTCCAGTTGCTTCAGTGATGTCAGTTGGTAGGTTCAGGGTACCTTGGGTTGTGTAGAAAACTTCCAAAGAGCACACACATTGGTACATTCCAGTTCTTCTCACTTCGTGCAAGAATGGTCACTCCAATGAAGGCCATGAGCTCCTCTTTGCTTAGATTTTTCCACTCTTTTCCTCTGCTTATTGTGACTTTTCTTCCCTCCATGTTTGTTCATGTCAACATCTCTTCTAATATACTATCCATCCATCCATTATCTTTTACCCGCTTCTTTCATTTTTGGGTCACGGGGGTCGCCGGTGCCCATGTCCAGCAATCACTGTGCGAGGGGCAGTGTACACACTGGACGGGTTGCAAGTCTATCACAGGGCCACATAGAGACAAACCACCATTCATTCTCTCACTCACACTTAGGGTCAATTTAGAGTTACCAATCAGCCAAACATGCATGTTTTTAGTCTGTGGGAGGAAACCGGAGTACCCGGAGGGAACCCACGCATGCACGGAGAGAACATGCAAACTCCACCCAGAAAGGCACGCAGATTTGAACCAGGGACCTGCTCGCTGAGAGGCAGCAGCTCTACCAGTTGCACCACCGTGCTACCCTTCTAATATACTATCAGTGATAAACAGCTTTCATGCATCTATTGGAGAGATGGTGCTAAACCCAGGTGCAGGCCCTGACCGACTTCTCAGTAAATTGTGGCTTGGTGTTAAAAGAGGCATACAGATTTTTAAAATAATTTATATATAATATAATAATATATAATAGGTTACCTAACGGGTTTGCATTTGTTACAAGGAATTATGAATACAATGAGTCTCTACACAACAAATGCAGTAATATCAGCT
>JBBPBX010036328.1:0-31539 GCA_038048925.1 Garcialebias charrua | reverse complement strand
ACATACATTTTGGTGTCTGAATTTACTTCCACAAAAAACAAACCAATTATTTAAAAAAAGCCTAGTGAGCTTGTTTCTGTAGTGTGGTGTTTTAATCACCAGGTCCACTTTAATGTGGAATTTACAAGACTGCTCAAATGTGTGCGACATGTCAAATGTTGCTTTAGGTACTAAAGGCTCTTCAATTATGTCTTTGTGTTCAAACATTCATCTCAAAAGACACTGCAAGGAAAAGAGGGGAGGAGTGCATTTAGTTTTCCTCTCTTGACTCTAATACAAGCTCTAAAGAAAGATGTAAAGACAAGAAAAATGCACCCTGGGAATGTTAGCTTATGGCTTTTGACCAAACTTTGTGTAATCTTATAAACCTTCAAATAAACCTTAATTTTAGTATTTAGTTGAAAAAGCTATACACTGCTAGTGTGCAGACTCTGGTTCCAAAATTGCTCCCTGAGCGCCTTCAATAGCTGCCCACTGCACCACCTGGGAGTGGATGGGTTAAACACAGAGAGCCATTTTCATCATTGTATGGGAACATACAATGATGACAACATATAACACATTATTATTATTATTATATTGACTGGAAACAGGACCCCAAGATGGAAGTTGAGATCTCAAAGTTTGAGCACCCCCTACTGGCTGGCTGTAGTACAATTTTTCAGGACCTACCCCTCAAACAAACATGTGCCTGAATAAAACATTAATATACACCGGATAAATATTATTGTGTTGAGTTATGTTGATTCACGCAGCTCTTACCTAGCTGATGTTTGTTCAGTCTTAATTGTTCAGTCTTAATTATGATAACGTCCATTAACGTCCATCATTAAACAGAGGTGGAGGCCTCCGGGTTCAACTGTCCCCCACTTACAATGCTGTTATTGCTAGTATCACTCAGCCCTCTGTGAATAGCAAACAACCATCAGGGTGTTAACGATCCATCGTCAGGCTGATGGTCCTCCTTGATCATGTGAGCAGCTGGTTTCGGCTGTCATCAGCCAACTGGTTGATCCACTGTGGGAGGGTGCTATTTATAAGACTGAGCTGAACACAGCTTCTCAGACTGAGGAAGTCTTTCGGACGAAAGACGAAACGTTTCTACAGTTTTTTTGCTTTGTTTTGTTTTTTGATGTCCAGAGGACCAGACTTAGCTTTTTTGGATTTTTCTACCTGGATTATTGAGCATGCATCAGAGTATTAATTATGATAGTTTTGTTGGTCGTTGGGGGGGGAGGTAGTTGCATATTGATGGTACGATGAACGGTTAGTCAGGTGGTATAGCCAGAGATGTAACAGACTTGTCAAGTGTGCAGTTTAGGAGAAAAACACAAAGTTCAAAAATAAATAAATTTAAAAAATGATGCTCAACTGTCTGTGACTCAGTTTCCATTATTTGTTTAAAGAGCAGTTAAAATGACTTGGATCGTTCTTGAACATCACATCTAAAACTGCTGCCATCAGGGAGGAGACTGAGAAGTCTCCAGGCTCGAACCAGCAGACTGAGAGACAGCTCTGTTCATCAGGCAGTCAGGATGCTAAACACTCTGCCTGCTCTGCCTCCCCTCCCATTTGAACTGCCTTAACACAAAAAACTTTCTCACACATTACCACACAACACAAAGATTTTAACACTGGACTCTGTGTCATCAAACGGGTTATTCACTAAACTCTCGGTCATGTGCTCATTCAGTTTGCACTACTTCTCATATTTGCACTAATGTTTGTATTACATCACTGCCTATAGTCATACTACTGTTTACATTCACTGTTTACATTTATTAATACTGTTTACATTTATTACTACTGTTTACATTTATTACTACTGTTTACATTTACACTACTTTTATATCTACACTACTGCTGATACATATACAGTATTCTCTGACCAGCCTTATTTAAGGATGCCCAATGTGCCTTACTGCATATGCCACTTTGCCTCTATACCAACATCAACTACCTCATACATATACTGTGTACATTAACTCATATGCTGCTTTGCCACTCTTTGCAAATGTCAATGCTAGAACCTTCAGTTTATTTTATAGATATACTTTTTATACTTTTTTATACTACTATGCAAAAACTCAGGACAGTATTACACTTTTATTATTTCATTTTATGCTTATGTTCATTAAATGTTTAGTGTTTTAGTGTTGGTGTAAATTTTCATACTTTTATACTACTATGCAAAAACTCAGGACAGTGTTACACTTTTACTATTTTATGCTTATGTTTATTAAATGTTTCAGTGTTTTAGTGTTTAAATGGTTACTGTTGCACCGAGGGACTGAGAGAAACGCAATTTCAATCCTGTGTATGTCTTGTACATACAGTATTGCAGTTCTGACAATAAAGTTGACTTTGACTTTGACTTTGAATAACCCTACAACCTGAGTGCACTGACTCTAAACGTCAAACCCACAAAATGATTTCAGGTCTCTCACGAGTCCCCGAGGTGCAACGAGATCAACGTGTATAAATAAAGGTTGAATGAATGACAGCACCACCTTAAAGACAACACTTTTGATTTAGCTCTGGACAGTTGAGAGTTAGTAGTGCATCGAGCAGGTCGCCGGATTGAATCCAGCGTGGTTTATTGGGTACTCATTCCATAGACAAAAATCTTACATGTTAGGCTAATTGGTAATAAAATTTTCGTGATCAAGAGTGTGAATGGTTGTTTGACTCGTTTGTCTATGTATCATGGACTGGAGACTTGTCCAGGCGCCTCTCGCACAGTGATGGCTAGATATGGGCACCAGTGACTCCACAATCTGGAAAGGAAGAATGGACGTTAATGGAGTCGACTCGTCCATATTTATTCAAGTTGATGGTGTAGACTGATCCAAAATTACCACATGGCTGTGCCATTCAAACTAAATCCAATACAGGTTGTCCCCGACTTACGAGCGAGTTCCGTTCCTACGAATCGCTCGTAAGACGAAAATTCATATGTCGGAACCCGAAACCCGTGTCGCTCGTAAGTCCGGATTTTTGGTCGTAAGTCGGAAAATGTATGCTAGCGCTGCGCCAAACACCCGGTTTTTTTTTTTTTTTTTTTTTCCATTTATAGATGGCCTCCCTTCACACCTTATAGCCATCCTCTCACTCCAATATGTATTTTTTTTTTTAATAGAGAGAAAGAAAGAAAAGAGAAAGTGAGACAACAAAACAACAATTGTCCACAGAAAGAGCACAAGGCAAACACACCAAACCTCCGTCCACAATCCTGCAAAGCACATGACAGAACACAACAACGAAACATACAAGCATAAAGACTGATAATATTCATGACCTTGCAAAAGATTTCTATAAATACACATACCCATACCTACAAATATATATACAATATACATACATATATATTTATATTCATTTATATACCCATCTACATACATCTACTATACATCCCTGCATCCATTTGTGTGTGGTTGTGAGCATGCATAAGTGAATAAGGTTCCTCCAATAGAACATTTAGTAGCGACTGTGAAGCATCAGAGACCCGTCCCCCCAAAGCCCGAGACAGACGAAGGGGCGATCAAAGCCCAAGACCCCAGGAAGGACCCCGAGCCCAGAGTCCCCAGGACCACCCGAACAGGACGAGCCACTCGTCCACTCCCCAGATCCGACCAAGTGGAAGAACCGGACGAACCCCACCAGGGACCACACACAATGACCCCCCGGGGTCAACAGCGACAATACACAGGCCCCCGCCAGAGCCCGCTGCACCGACGTAGCCCTAGGGCCGGTCACCCGGTTTTCAACACAATTGTACATACTGGTTCATAAACATGCACAGAACTTTGTTTACAAACGGTTAGCTAACACACTTTCTCCTTACAACTAGGGATGGGGCCAATCCAATCCAGTATCAGTATCCGATACCAGCATCATTTAAGTATAGGATATCGGATCCAACCTACCGATATATCCGATCCAGCTTCAAAGAGCACTTGTGTTGCATCACATTCTGTGTCTGCTTTAACATTGTGTGAGTTAAACCCAATGAATACACTCTTGAGCCTTACAACAGGAAACTCACTTACTTTAACAGCACACAAGAGGCATATCTATACCACACACATGTCCTCCTCACTCATGGTGCAGCTGGAAATACTAAAAAACCGCTAAGCGTGATTAGAGATTCCCATCACTGATGGGAAAGACAACAAAATCCACTCCCCTTAACCACTAACGCCAAAATTACACCACACGCGTTACGGCTCCGCCCCGCTCCGGTCCGAGCTCCGCAGCAAATACGCACCCATTATAATCAATGACAGAATTTACACTGGCTCCGCACGGCGGCGGCGAGCTGCGGAGAGCGGACGGCAGTCCGTCAAAATTAGAAATTTTTCTATTTCTGCCGGACGCCGGAGCTGTGCGGAGTCAACTTTTGAAGATTACGTCGCACCAACAGGAAAAGGAACGAGCACAACTTCCGTATTTACAAAATAAAATCACCACGGGCGGACTTAATCCTAGCTCTATACGGATTTATTTGTACAAAAATGCTTTCAAACTATCATTTATGACTACGCCTACAAACGCAATACAATAAATAAATAAATAAATAAAGTATTTTATTCTGAAATGTAATACATCACTTCCTGTTGCTCAAACCATGTCCTGTCGCTCATTTACGAGAGAAGATCAAGGCAGCAGTCTCTACTGTTGTTCTCCTTCTTCCACCGAATGAATTGTTTTGTTCTGACTTACTTATTTATCACTTGATTTATCGCGCGATCCCGCAAATCCCGCGCATGCGTCTAGGAGCGGCGCATGCAGGCGGACCTGAGCTGAGCGGAGGAAGTGGAAATTGGAGAGACGCTCAGCTGCGACCTGCGGAGCGGAGCGGACCGTGTAGTGTAATTTTGGGGTCAGGGAGTGGATTTTGTCCGGAACGTCGTATGTCGATGACGTCGTAAGTTGACCTGTAGTGTAAAAGGGTAAAAACAAAAGCAGCTATCTAAAACCCTGACCTGACTCAATCAAAGCTCAATGGACACTAAACTACCGGTAATGAAGAAAAGCCCCAAGCAAAAATGTCCCTTTGTCTTTCAGAGGACAAACAACAACAGAAGTTGATGCAGGAAGGATTTGAAGAGCAGTATTCACTCCTCTTTCTGTCACCACCCACCCACAGAGTGGAGGAGGCTTATGTAATTCCAGCATTACCTAACTCCACACACAACTGCAGCTCCTCCAGCTGCTGAACACCACGGAGCAACTCCGCTGCTCACATCTGCCTCCGTGACTGAGGGGAGTCCAGGGGGGAGACCCCAGTAGCTGCGAGGTAAAGAAGCGCGGGCACGAAGAAAGCGGCGCGCGCTCCCGCAGCAGTAGCAGATCCCCGTCTCCCCTTCTGCGATGCAGCACCTGATCCGGGGCTTTCCTCCTCAAATGATCTACCTCAGATGATCACCTGCGCTCTGCGTGTGTGCGCGCGTGTGAGCTGCGTGTTTTCGCAGTGCCATGCTGACAGCCCGTTTCCTCGCTGCGCAGCATAGAGGAGCAGGAGGAGTGGAGCTGGAGCACTCAGGTAGGCTTAAGGGGCTATCAGAACCTGCTGCTCTGGATCCAGATCAGCAGGTTCTCCTTGAAACTGATAGGTGATCTGGTGTGAATGTGTTGGTGTGTGTGTGTGTGTGCGTGTCTTTGTTTATGTTCCATTTCGGGACTTGATCCAGCATACACGCAAATCATTTGGGGACACCTTGGAAAATGGGGACCGAAACCAGTGGGTTGTTAAAACATGCAGCCCCAATGTGGATGTAGACAAGTTATGTGTGTGTTATCTGCCAGGTCCAACAGGTCAGAGTACACTGCTGGTGAACTCTTCCCAGTGGATCCCAGCAGTCATTAGGTGGCTGGAATGTAGCATAGCTCATAAAAATATGTTGGTGTCAGGAGGCTCCTGGTGCTGCTTTCTGCCGTCTGCTGAAGAGCTGCAGGTCTGCAACAAGTCTGCTGCTGTCTTTGTGATTATTTTTTTAAAAAAGTAAGCCTGGAATGATTAAAACACCTGTTTGTAAAGTCTGCAGAGCTTTGAGGCATCGAGGGGTCATTTCTGAGATTCCTGCATGACAGATTACGTAATCATATGTTTGGATTCTCATTTGTGTGCAACGTTTTCCCTTTTCAGCTATAGACAAAATGGTTTATAAACCATGAAGCAAGCTCAAAAATGTGGCAGAACACCTTTTAAACGGTGAGAATTGTCTGTATTTGGTTAATAATAGACCAAATAAGTTGTTGTTTTGACTGCTTTAGCAAACACGCAACTTATTTCTTTGTATGTTTTTCCAATTATTTTCCATTTTGGATGGACATGAATAGATATTTTAGTTCTTTTTTCCTCCTATGGGATGCAAGCAGAAGATCTTTAAACGTTTGACTTTTAAAAGCAGGAATACTCACCTTTTTTATACCAATCTGTTCTGTCTTACAGATGAGTGAGGGCGGGGGAAATGTACAAAACATAAAATGATTACACACATAGTCCAAAGTACTATAACAGAGCCAAGCTCATGAAAGGAACACAAAGAAAAGTGGTCATTTTTCAAAATAAAATACCCATCTGACCAAACACGTGAAAAATATAAATTATTTAAATATGGATTTTATTACGTAGTTATGGCCCTGTGCAAAATGATTAATAGATCATTACTGGTCCGTGGTCCAGTGTTTGGGGTCTCTGTTTAAAAGCTACAACACTTAAAACCATTTTTAAAAATGTTTACGCGGTAGGTTCTAAATCACTCCTATTATCCTAACAGGAAGTCTTTGCCTACAGTTGTTTTTTATGTTAAAGATGATAAAAACTGAAAATAATAAACATTTTATTGTGGGTTAAAATAAAGAACGGCTTAAGATTGAAATAAAATCATTCATCAAGATTATAACACAAATAAATGTGATGGAGCGATGGGAATCAGTGGACTGAAGTTCACAGACATCCTCTTCATCAACACCCCTGGGCAACAGCTGTTTTTCTCCAACAACTATCTGTAATCTGTCTGTGAGTCTATGGATTAAGTTGTTGAATGTTTGTCCTGAGAATCACTGACATGGTTCAGAGTTATTACACAAGACTTCCCCAGATTCAGGATTTTTAGATACAGTAATTTGTTTGATTGCCAAACTCATTCTTAAGAAGGCTGGATTGTCTTCCTGATCGACAGATTGCTCCATTGATGAAATATTTGGATCTGAGTCTGCTTTCTTTTTAGCTCAGCTCTGGCCTGACCAGGATCACTCGCTCAAAGATTGAGCTGTGACATCTCACTCACTCTGGGATGAAATAATCCCAATCTGGTAGATTTTAAGGAGGATTAAAGGATTAAATGAATAGAACCCTCCCCACCACCATCGTTAGCCCAGTCACCTTCTTTCCTCAGGAGGTGACATGAGGGGCAATGACAGCTTTAGCCTGAGGCAGACGATGATGATGTTAACGATGAAGATGATGTGTCAGTTTCTAGTTGGAGGATCTTCTGTGGCTTCATTTGCCTCCATGTTACGTCCTCATCCTCCAGAACCTGGAGGAACATCAAGTCACGTTGGATGAGAGACCAGTTGCCATGACAACCACAGGACCCTTTTCCCACTGCTTCTCTGTGCTTGTCTTGACTGCAGTCAGAACGAGAGTAACTTTCCCCTCCACGTTCTCACTGGACTCAATTGAAGAATCGTTCAAGAAGCAGCTGAAGATGCTGTCACAGTGCATTTGGGGGAGTGGTGGCGCAGTGGTTAGAGATGATGGGCCTGTGATGGGAAGATCGTCGGTTCAAGCCCCGGTACCGACAACATAAAAAATGTGGGTAGAAAAAGGTGAAACACCTACATCTGCCTCCACCCTTATTCACCCTACTTAGGGCCCCTGAGCAAGGCCCTTAACCCCCACCATCTGCTCCCTAAACAGGTCTCTCTTGAAAATGAGTTCTCGTGGCTCAATAAGACTACCTATGAGAAAAAAAATTAGTGATCTTTCAGCTGATCATTTTGAGATTTTCGACTCGATTTGAATGTAGTATGTATGTATGACATGTTTGAAGCCACGGATGGACTGAGATTTTCCTGAAGACAAGATGCCTCAAAGCAAATGACAGACAAATGGATGGCGGGTGCTGAAACTTTAAAAGCAGCTTCTTTTATTAAGTTTAAGAAATACATTTCCTTGATTAGCTTTAGAGATTCTAACTTGTTAGGAACAAAAATTAAAAATGGTAGCATGTGATTCCATCAAAGTAAGATGGAACTGAAATATAACTCCAGTGAATGCTTTCTTCAAGAAAGTTCAGTGTATTATGATTAATTACAGTTTCTTTGAATAAGAGTAAATGTACAGTATTTCCCAAGTAAGAGGCTTAAATAAATGCAGGAGCTGACAGAAAAAAAACTCTAAACCGGAGGTACAATAACGAGTTTTAAAACACGATTATTGATTTCAAAAGGACATTATGTTTTAAAGTTGGATTTTGTAGAAAGGTTGTAAAGAGTTAATATTTTTATAAGGTACTTTCATTTTGACTGGATTAATCATACCATAATCTATAAAATGGCTCCAGTCTCAAGCACTCCCACCACCACTCTGTCACTCCTATAGCACAACTCACCACTGTCCTACTGTCCTCATACATGTCCTGTACCAGTCTAACATAATTTTCTGTTACTCTAGGTTTCCTCCTGCAATACCACACCTCCTATCTTGGCACTTTGTCATTTGCTTTTCTAAATCCAAAAAGACGCAATGGAGTTCTTTTTGACCCTCACTTTACTTCTCCATCAACATCCGCAAAACAAAGATGGCATCTGTGGCTCTCTTTCTTGCCATGAAACCATACTGCTGCTCACAGTTACCTCTCATCTAAAGGCTCCATTATAGCTGTGCGTTGGGTAGCACGCCGCTCGACGCGCGCGTGCTGCGCGCAGGCTGTTCACAGCATAGCTCAGCGTAAAGCTCCAGCGTGAAGCTCCAAATTCTTGACATAATTTGAGCAGCAGCAGGACGGAGCGTTTACCTACGGGACAAATTGAGGTCGCTGATTGGTCATTTGCTGACAGGCCTACTGATTTGATTGACAGGTCAGGTGGGGAACAGCTGCGCAACAGTTTTCTGTGTTTATATGTTAATAAAAAGTTATAAAAAATAAAATAAAAACAAGGAGCGCTGGTCCAGCCACCAGAACACCAGGAAATATTTAGAACCTCACCCAGCCATGTTGGACATGAGTTTATGTTCGCTCGTGACAAATTCATTCATTTCCTTCTCATCGGAGGAGGAAGCGATGCGATCACTTGACTTTTGGCAAAAAAACCAAAAGAAAAGTCCAGATCAGAGATGAAGAGGGGGAATTTAATACATTTGTGTCTCATACAAAACAGTCAGGCGTCGGGCAGTTTATTGTGAGACAACGCGCACGTAAGCGGTCATAAAATTTGAGCGTGGCGCGTTCACGGCCGCGTTCAAAGGCTTGTGCCACGGCGTTCGCACGGTGTGGCGTGGCGTTCGGCCCAACGCAGAGCTATACTGGGGGCTTAAGTCTTGCTTCCACAACTCTCTCCCAGATCTTCATCGTGTGGCACATCAACTTAATTCCCTTGTAGTTGCTACAACTCTGTACATCGCCCTTGTTCTTAAAAACGGGCACCAGCACACTTCTTATCCTTTTCTCAGGCATTTTATCACCCTCAAACATGCCATTGAATATTTGAGTCAAAAACCTCACTGCCATTTGTCCAAGACATTTCCAAACCTCCACTGGTAAGTCATCAGGTCCTATTGCCTTCCTGTTCTCCATTCTTTTCAGAGCTTTCAAGACTTCACCCTCACTAATCTTTCCCACTTCCTGGTCCACAGTTTCTATGACCTCTACTCTTCTTTCTCTTTCATTCTCTTCATTCATTAGCTCCTCAAAGTACTCCTTCCATCTTCCCGTCACACTCTCCCCACTTGTTAGAACATTACCATTCCTATCTTTAATAAGCTTAACTTGTTGCACATCCTTTCCAGCCTAATCCCTATGTCTTGCCAATCGGTAAAAGTCCTTCTCGCCCTCTTTAGTGTCCAGTCCTGTGGCGGTTCTGGACACGGGCCGGTGCCCGTGTATCATGGAGCCTGGCCCTCCCTCTGGCCCGCCCTCTGAGCAAGAAGCGGAAACCATCTGATACCAGCATAATTTACGTATCAGATATTTGATCCAACCTCCCGATATTTTCTGATCCATGATACACGTTGGCTTCAAACTATGGAATGGATTTCCTGAACGGAGACGTGTCTCATGATCCCAGAGTAACAAGACCCACCTCACATTCAGGAAATCCAGTTCATAGTTTTCAGCCAGCTGTAAGCGTGAGGACTAACTGAGTACTCAGTTGGGCTTGTTTTGGCATCGTTTTCAAAAAGCGGGTCGTTTGTTTATGGATTTTTTACATGGAGCTGGTCACAATTGTTTATGGATTGTTTACATGGAGCTAGACACTTGTTTCTGTCGCAAGATCTGACAACACTGGTGAGTAGCATCTTAGCTAGCAGCTAGCCGACTTTTCATTGTAACAAAGTAACATGTGTCCGCTGTGTGGAAGTATTTAAACACTGCAAGACAACAACGTTCAATGTCTGCAGAGCCATAGCACCACATTAAACCGCGGTCAAGTTAGTTTTACGCCGGGCATTTGAGCTCTGGGCTTCAGCGGTGTGTTTTTCTTTTTCATGCCGGGAATGGCGCTCTGATTCCGGGCAGCTGCTGTCAGCTTCCCCCTGGAGCTCCGTGGCTGCGCATCATATCATAACAGCTACAATATAAAGCCATGTAAACACTAAAAACAGGAACATGTCTGTGTTGGTTTATGCCATGAACTTAGCAGATGTAAAGCCATTTAATATTTAATTTAATTTATTTATTCATTCATTTAAAAGAGACAAAATAAAACAAATTCATCAAAAATAAAACATTGAATGAAAAGAGTGCAGAAAGAAGAAAAAAATCTTATATCACCCCATTATTTAAAAGAATATATAAAATAACTTTAAACAAACAATCACTTAACTCCATATCTGTAAAATTAACTGAATTATAACCATTTTTGAGTTGGCTTATTTCAATTGCCTGCTGCAGCCATCTTCAATTCAATTGTGCTCAAAAGTTAATCATCAGTAAAGAAACATCCGTTTATTATTTCTTGAAAGATTTTTCAAAATCTGTCCAGAGGGTCATGAGATATTTTGCTAACAGACCAACACCATTGATTCTAAATAAATAACGCTATAATTTTAAAGAAAGATCTTATGCATTCTAAAAGTCCTTTGCTTATGCTTTGGGAATGAGTCTCAGCTACTACCACACCAAATTTTATCTGAATTTTTTGTCAAATTGACAGAGTTGTAGTCAATTTTGTGTTGTTTAAAGGAGCTGTATGTAACTTTTCTAACAATATATTTTTAACATATTTCTTCACTCTGTCACTACCTCCTGACATACTGATTTTAGACAAGTAATCTCTGAAAAAAACTATTGTCCCCTTGCTTCTCTAAAAGCATTTCTAAAAAGCCACAGTGACACGCCGTTAACCAGCCAATAAAAACAGAGTTTGTAACCAGCCAATAAAAACAGAGCTTGAATTTGAATCAGCCAATAAAAACAGAGCTTGAATTTGAATTTCAGCAGAGCAAGGGTAACAGAGCCATATATGGCTCTGAGGGGGAGGGACCAGAAACGTGTCTCTGTTCAAAATTTTCCTAAGTTCCAGCGTGTTCCTAGCCTGGTTAAAACCAGACCCTTGTCCTTCACTTTGCTTTGGATTAGGGTCTGGGATTTCTCCTATAGACAACGATTTCTCCGGTCGATTTTTGACCGGACCAATCAGAGAACAGAAGGCGGAGTTTTGAACGACGTCGACTGACGTCGTCAGTTAAAATGGCTGCCGCCACGAAGGAATTTTCATGAAAACAAGGTAAAAAACTATTATTTCTTTGCTGAGAAAAAATATATTTCATAGCTGACGTTATATCAGAAGTGTTCCTGAGCTTAACAGTTCCTAAATCAATTCACGAAATGGTCAAATCTGCTGGATTTAAATTGTTTCGGTTTGACATTTTCCAAACAGCCTCGGGTGCGCTACGAAAATAAATGATAAAAAATCGAATTTTATCTCAAATGTTTCATCTAGGCCAACAGTCAGTAAATTAGAGCCATATAATTACACACTGGTAGCAGAAAAAATATCCACCGAGTGGTTTCTGAGCTATTTATCTGATAGCCTGGACCTCGCCAGGCTAAACTAACAAAACTCCGCCTTCTGTTCTCTGATTGGTCCGGTCAAAAATCTACCGGAGAAGTGGTTTCTGAGCTATTTATCTGATAGCCTGGACCTCGCCAGGCTAAACTAACAAAACTCCGCCTTCTGTTCTCTGATTGGTCCGGTCAAAAATCTACAGGAGAAATCGTTGTCTATGGGAGATGTCCCAGACCCTAGTCCAAAGCAAAGTGAAGGACAAGGGTCTGGTTTTAACCAGGCTAGCGTGTTCCAGAAATTACATACTGAACCTTTAAGTTCAGTTAGCTGTGGTAGCCATCTTGAATTGGATGTACTTTAAAAGTCAACCAGTCGTAGAGAGCCATTCAGTGATTATTTCTTGAACGTTTAATCAAAATCTGTTCAGTTGTTCATAAGATATTTTGCTAACAGACAGATGCAGAATACAAACATAATTTGATGATTTCTGGCAAACCGATCAACAAATGAGTCACTCATTTGTTGATCGGTTTGCCAGAAATCATGATGCCAGAAATCATGAAATTCTGCGATTTTGTATTCATCAAAATCGCAGAATACAGTTGCTGTGATAGTAGGGCAGCCAATGTTGTTACCTGTATATAATTTTGGACTGAGAAACTGAACCAAGACTTCACCTAACAGTTATTTTCATTATCATTTTATTTGCTTATTAATATATTTTATTCAGTCAATACAAATACTGTGTAAAATGTTTTATATTTTTCTCATTTGATTTTTTAAACTATTTTCTTTGGTTACAATGGTTAATCACTGCTTTAAAAAAATAAGAGTCAAGTAAGATTTCGAATCTGTCTTTTTCTCCGAGATGAACGTGCCCCTCTGACAAAACCTCTGGCCCCAGCTTGGCCCCACCAGTACAACTGGTCCAGAACCGCCACTGGTCCAGTCTCCCATACAACTCATTGTACGCCCTCTGCTTTGCCTTAGCTACTTCCCTTTTCTCTATGTCCTATCTCCTTATATTCCTGTCTCTTCTCTTCAGTCCTCTCACAATCATATTTCTTCTTGGCTAATCTCTTTCTTTGAATGGCGTCTTGCACTTCACTATTCCACCACCAGGTTTCCTTATCATCTATTCTTTGTCCAGATGACACACCAAGTACCTTCCTACTTGTCTCTCTAATTACTGTTGCTGCAGCAGCCTAGTCATTTGGAAGCTCTTTCTTACCACCCAGAGCCTTTACCAGCTCCTCTGAATTTTTCACAGCATTCTTCTTCAGCTTTCACCATTTCAGAATCAGAATAAGGTTTATTATCATTGCACCGAGGTACAGCGAGAACATGTACGCACAGTCGCCCGAAAGATGGACTAAGTGTACGAAGCTGCAGCTAATTTTATCAGCGCAACCTTCTTATTCTTTTTCAGAATAATAATCTTAGATATGAAAAGGGGGAAGAACCATGAGGGTAGATAGTGGTATTACAAAAAAGATCTTTCACATCTTGTCTATCAGGTCACGATTTGAGACATAAAAAAACTCTACCAGCAAGCACAATTAAAAACAGATTATAGGTAGTCCTCGACTTACGACGGAGATCCATTCCTATGTGGCGTCCTAAACCGAATTTCGACCTAAGTCGGAACATACGTACATACTTCACCTTATAAGGGCGGCCGTGGTGTAGTGGTAATGGCAGTCGACCCCTGATCGGAAGGTTGGAGGTTCGAATCCCGCATCCGCCCACCATGTGTCGTTGTGTCCCTGGGCAAGACACTTAACCCCGAGTTGCTCCCGGTAGGTCTGGATGGCGCCTTGCAAGGCAGGCTACCACTACCGGTGTATGAATGTCTGAATGAATGGGTGGATGGTTGGTATTGTAAAGCGCTTTGGGGCTCCTCACAGGGGGCTGGAAAGCGCTATATAAATAAGCTCCATTTACCATTTATACGTACAGTACTGTATTTTACCAAGCCCTTAGCCTATCCTAACACAGTACCCTACATAATTATCAAAAACACATACATTTGGGAGCCATAATGAAGGGGGAAAAGAGTTAATTTCCTATTGGGATGCTGGTGAAGCCTTTCCTCATCCCACCTCCGTATTCTCCATTTGTTTACAATGTAAAACCGCCGTCCAGCTTGGTCCATCCTCCGTATTCGTTTACGACGTAAAACCGCGTTCACAGTAGAGTTTTGTTTTGTTTTTTGAATGTCCAAAGGACCAGACTTAGCTTTTTTAGAAAACAAAGGGCAGAATTCCTCCACAGCTACGTTTACTACGTAAAACTGGAAACTGCATAATGCGACTTTTCAAAATAAAATTTCAAAATATTAATATAATTTCTTTTAATGGGAGATACGTCGTAACCGTGAAACATCGTAACTCGAGACCATCGTAAGTCGAGGACTACCTGTACATATGCATTTGAGGTTGAGGTTGTTCGCTTTGATGAACTTGCATTATGGTTTTGGCAAAAGTGTTTTGCATCGGAGGCCATTCCTGACACAACCCTTACCACTGGGCTTGGGACCGGCACAAGAAATACACTGGCTTGTACTCCCTAGTGGCTGGTTTAGCAAAAGACTAGTTAAAAGTAGCAAAGGATACTGCAAGCAAACATAGCAAAAGCCTAGTCAAAAGCTAAAAGTTTTAAATAGAAAGCTAGATGCTAAAATTTGTTTAAGGCTAGCTAAAAGCTAAAATTTTAAAAGAAGAAGCTAGAAGTTAAAATTAGCTTAAGGCTAGCTAAAAGCTAAACGTATTCTAATGGATGAATGATATTTAAATGGAATCTAGAAGCTAAAAGTACCATAAAGCTAACATAAAGTAGCAAAAGACTAGTTAAATGTAGCAAAAGCCTAATTACAAACTGAAAGTATTAAAGAGGAAGCTTGAAGGTAAAATTAGGTTAAGGCTAGCTAAAAACTAAAAAGTAACATAAGGAGACAAAGAGCAATAACATGGAGAAGCAGATTTGAAAGAGAATCATGTTTTGGAAAATCATACATTAAAAAATGTTTTTATGAACTTGGGATCAGCTATTGCATATAATATATATATATATACAGGTATTCCCCGATTTACGAGCGAGATCCGTCACAAGGGGGCGCTCGTAAACCGGAAATCTCGTAATTTGGAACGGCCGCCATTTCTCTCGTAAACCCGGAAGTCCGCTCGTAAATTTCGCCAGCGCACCTAAAAACACTCTATTTTCATCTAAAAACTACTTTTGAGTGCATAAAAATGATCGGAAACGTGTGTTTATATGCTTAACTTGCTAACTGTAGTGAAAAAACACATGAAAACTCAGTATTTTTTTCGTTTTTTCCAAAAATTCGCAACCCGGAAGTCCGCTCGTAAATTTCGCCAGCGCACCTAAAAACACTCTATTTTCATCTAAAAACTACTTTTGAGTGCATAAAAATGATCGGAAACGTGTGTTTATATGCTTAACTTGCTAACTGTAGTGAAAAAACACATGAAAACTCAGTATTTTTTTCGTTTTTTCCAAAAATTCGCAACCCGGAAGTCCGCTCGTAAATTTCGCCAGCGCACCTAAAAACACTCTATTTTCATCTAAAAACTACTTTTGAGTGCATAAAAATGATCGGAAACGTGTGTTTATATGCTTAACTTGCTAACTGTAGTGAAAAAACACATGAAAACTCAGTATTTTTTTCGTTTTTTCCAAAAATTCGCAGCTCGTAAGTCTGGAACCTCGCAGATCAGAGCGCTCGTAATTCGGGGACTACCTGTATATATATATATATATATATATATATATATATATATATATATATATATATATATATATATATATATATATATATATATATATATATATATATATATATATATATATATATGTATGTATGTGTGCAAATATATTGCAAACTGATGTTGTTCACAAAGCTATCTACAACAGGTAAGATGTGATTAGTTTGAATTATTCAAAAACTTTCTGCAGAACCCTACATTAACAACCGTGAACTATTACCTTAAGTCTAGCAAATAACAAACAATCAGTAAAACAAATTACAAAAACAAATAACAGCACCAAAGTCTTAAAGCTGTTGTGGGCAGAAATGTTTCAGAGTGGCTACTCTTTGTCCTCAGTGCTCATCTATCTGATAAATCAAGGTACAAACAATGGGGAGACCGGTCCTTTTCTGTTGCCGGCCCAAAAGCCTGGAACAGCTTCCCCCTTGAGCTGCGTGCCACCTCTGATCTGACTCTGTTCAAAACCAGACTGAAGACCCACTTGTTCAAAAAAGCTTTCAGTGTGTAACTTTTATTACTTTTGGTATTTTAGTATGTAGCATTTTTATTTCCATTGCCTTCTTTTATTGCTGTTGTTTTTTATTCTATTTTCACTGATTTATTGTTCCAGTTTATACATATTTTTATCCTGTTAAGCACCTTGGTCAATGCAAGGCATTGTAGGAAGGTGCTATACAAATAAAGTTTATTATTATTATTATTATAAATCAGTTAGCAGGTGGAAGTTTCATCTTCATACTCAGTATGTTGGAGCAGCAGATTCTCTGACATTTAGAAAGCTAAGAATGAGCAGGCATTTAAATAAACCTGCTTTACATTTCTCCCCTGTCGGTACATTCTGTACCACCAGCTTCGAATGCTGAGGATGGAACAACTTTCAGCTGTGCTTTAGTAAAACTCACTCCTGCCACTCAAACAAAGTAAAAACTTTTTAGATCCTATTCATTATTTAAGAAAAATATAACAAGCTTTCACCCCTCGCACAGTGATTGCTGGACATGGGCACCGGCAACCCCTAAGACCCAAAATGGAAGAAGCGAGTAAAAGATAATGGATGGATAGATGGATAACAAGCTTACCCATAAAATGTGGTTTTATTAGCATTTCTAATCACATCTAGAGGTTTCAAATAAACAAATAACCTTGATGAACATGAACGTGGTGATAAAAAAAGGTGTTTTAACATTCTCCCTCCCTCTATGGGTCCAGCTGCCTCCTCATCTCATCTGTGACTCAGTTTCTGCTACCTGCAACTAACTATTCCGCCATTTTCCCATTATCAAACTGGTCTCATAGCCTGGCTGCAGGATTGTTCAGGCTCCTTAAAAATGCCATGTAGGTCATCAGATACCGGGTGACATCCTTTTGTGCTCGCTGCTCCAGCCTCCTGAGACCAGAGCTGCTCCTCCTTCACCAACACTCTTTATTCATGCATCCAGCATGGTGGGGTTTGATACTTTGGTGATGACTGATGGGGAAGTAGTGGAAACGTCATTAGCTCTTAACAGAAAAGCCACAGTAAGAAGTTTCTTTTGTTACATGTTTTGGGTTTTACTGTCTTAACCTGTAATCTTGCATAAAGTGGTGGCCTCCTTACTGCGGCTCACCTAAAATGATAAGTTTTTATAGCTGAAACAGCCTTGTCTATTTATATCTTATGCTATTTGAAGCATCTCCAAAATAGCCTACTAATAAAAGCTGTGGTTGCTGTGGCACTCGCTCATATTGGCCGTCTTCAGGGTTTCTTTCAGACAGAAACATAAAGCTGTGAGGCTTTCTATCATTCTGGCTGTTTAAGCTCAACGCCTCTGCAGTGTGCAGCACAACATGTTCCTGCACTTAAAGCAGGAACATGTCTAGTGTACAATCAGCAAGGTCAGGCGCTATTGGTGCAAACTTCTTTTACATGCACTGCATTCAGATGAGAGAAATTAATTTTCCTCGACTGGAACAAAAAGCTAAGTTAAATGCCTGGCGCTTCTTGAAGGAACACATTTCATCCACCACCTTTATCTCCAGAGTTTTAGACTAAAGGCTGATTTATTCTCTGCAGGATGTCACGATGTTTGTTTTCATTGTTGCAGTTGTGTGATGAAAATCAGGACTTTTTGTTCTTGCACTACCTCCGAGAACCCATTCTGTGCAAGTTCCTGGCAGAACTTATTTCTCACAGGTGTGTACACCAAGTATTGTGACTGGTCAGAACTAGGGCTTTAACAGACTACTCGAGTAATTGACACACCGATTACTTGGACCTCTATCAAGTTTATTATTTCACGTCGAGTATTCGTAGTGACGTCATCACGTCGCAGTTACAGAACAGAAAATGAATCAACTTCCTGTTTGGAACGCGTTGTGAACCGGTGTTACACCATATTCTGTGACCATCGTATATTGTGACCGTATGGAGCGGTGTTGCATGAACTGTTGCAGGTCAAAGAATGTGGTGTAACACTAGGCCCAATTGACCGAACCAGAACCAGCTTCCTCTGACCTTGTTTCACAAATAAAAGGCAAAAAATATTAATCTCTAAACCTATAAAAACCTATAAACATATTGTAAAAAAGCTAAGTCTGGTCCTCTGGACATTCAAAAAACAAAACAAAACAAAGCAAAAAAATTGTAGAAACGTTTCGTCTTTCGTCCGAAAGACTTCCTCAGTCTGAGATGCTGTATTCAGCTCAGTCTTATAAATAGCACCCTCTCACAGTGGATCAACCAGTTGGCTGATGACAGCCGAAACCAGCTGCTCACATGATCAAGGAGGACCATCAGCCTAACGATGGATCGTTAGCACCCTGATGGTTGTTTGCTATTCACAGAGGGCTGAGTGATACTAGCAATAACAGCATTGTAAGAGGGGGACAGTTGAACCCGGAGCCCTCCACCCCAGTTTAATGATGGACGGTTTCTTTTCACAAAGATGGCCTTTAGTAAATTATTTTTTGCATCTTGAGATTCTATGACATCATCAACTACTCGAGCTCTACATGTCAATGTCGAGTTTTAAAATGATGTACTCGTTCAACCTCTAGTCAGAACCTGGGTATTTGTGTGGAAAAGTGCAGTACACTGGTGTCATTTTGCTTCAAATTTGGGATGCAGTGGGGGTTGGGTTTTGAATAATAAATTTACAATTAATTTTGAATAAAGTAGATGTGATTTCCTACATTTTGGTGTATTTAAACAGTTTGTTAAACATCTAAGTTTACTTACATTTGTAAACAGTCCGCTTCTTTCAAGCATCCTATCCCCCCACCCCCCTGACTTGATGGTTCCGAGCCTAACTTTTCTCCATTGAATTCACTGTCAGAGATTCTTTATTGTCATTCGCACCACATGTAGTACATGTGATGGAACGAAATCATGTACACAGGGTCCCAGTTACATCCAACAATAAAATGTAAAAGAAAAACAGTAATAAGATCTAAGATATGAACTAAGAAAAACATCAACTACATATGCACTAAGCACTAATAGCATAAAAACATTACTTCGAACAGCAGCACGAACATGAGTCTGTGTGAGCAGATGAGCACGAATGAACACAGCAACATGAAACAGATCAGCAGCAACATGAAACAGATCAGCAGCAACATGAAACAGATCAGCAGCAACATGAAACAGATCAGCAGCAACATGAAACAGATCAGCAGCAACATGAAACAGATCAGCAGCAACATGAAACAGATCAGCAGCAACATGAAACAGATCAGCAGCAACATGAAACAGATCAGCAGCAACATGAAACAGATCAGCAGCAACATGAAACAGATCAGCAGCAACATGAAACAGATCAGCAGCAACATGAAACAGATCAGCAGCAACATGAAACAGATCAGCAGCAACATGAAACAGATCAGCAGCAACATGAAACAGATCAGCAGCAACATGAAACAGATCAGCAGCAACATGAAACAGATCAGCAGCAACATGAAACAGATCAGCAGCAACATGAAACAGATCAGCAGCAACATGAAACAGATCAGCAGCAACATGAAACAGATCAGCAGCAACATGAAACAGATCAGCAGCAACATGAAACAGATCAGCAGCAACATGAAACAGATCAGCAGCAACATGAAACAGATCAGCAGCAACATGAAACAGATCAGCAGCAACATGAAACAGATCAGCAGCAACATGAAACAGATCAGCAGCAACATGAAACAGATCAGCAGCAACATGAAACAGATCAGCAGCAACATGAAACAGATCAGCAGCAACATGAAACAGATCAGCAGCAACATGAAACAGATCAGCAGCAACATGAAACAGATCAGCAGCAACATGAAACAGATCAGCAGCAACATGAAACAGATCAGCAGCAACATGAAACAGATCAGCAGCAACATGAAACAGATCAGCAGCAACATGAAACAGATCAGCAGCAACATGAAACAGATCAGCAGCAACATGAAACAGATCAGTAGCAACATGAAACAGATCAGTAGCAACATGAAACAGATCAGCAGCAACATGAAACAGATCAGTAGCAACATGAAACAGATCAGCAGCAACATGAAACAGATCAGCAGCAACATGAAACAGATCAGCAGCAACATGAAACAGATCAGCAGCAACATGAAACAGATCAGCAGCAACATGAAACAGATCAGAGCAACATGAAACAGATCAGCAGCAACATGAAACAGATCAGCAGCAACATGAAACAGATCAGCAGCAACATGAAACAGATCAGCAGCAACATGAAACAGATCAGAGCAACATGAAACAGATCAGCAGCAACATGAAACAGATCAGCAGCAACATGAAACAGATCAGCAGCAACATGAAACAGATCAGCAGCAACATGAAACAGATCAGCAGCAACATGAAACAGATCAGCAGCAACATGAAACAGATCAGCAGCAACATGAAACAGATCAGCAGCAACATGAAACAGATCAGAGCAACATGAAACAGATCAGCAGCAACATGAAACAGATCAGTAGCAACATGAAACAGATCAGCAGCAACATGAAATAGATCAGCAACAATATGAAACAGATCAGCAGCAACATAATGTGATATTTCACAGTGATTATTCTGGTTAGATATTCATTAGTGTAACAGCCTCACGGTAGAAGTTGTTCCTCAGTCTAGTGGTTCTACACTTAATGCTACTCAACCTCCTTCCTGAGGGGAGTGGGGCAAAAAGTGTGTGTGCTGTGTGAGGGAGGTCCTTCATGATGCAGGTGGCTCTCTTCCTGCATCTGGAGGTGTAGATGTCTGTGATGGTGGGGAGACTGACTCCAACAGTCTTCTGTGCAGCCTTCACCACTCTCTGCAAAACTTTTCTTTCTGCAGCTGTGCAGCCTCCATGCCACACGTTGATGCTAGAGCACAGGATGCTCTCCACTGCACACCTGTAGAAGGAGGTGAGGACTGATCTTCCTTTTTGATACGTAATGTGAATAATACACATCAAACATTTATCTCATATTTTACAAATCAAAATTTTATTAATGACCCACATAAAATGTCAAACTGATATACAATTTAGTTGTGCTGTTTAATTATTTTTGAGTTTTTTTTTAAATAAAATCGCACTACAACTTTTGACTTTTAGGGGAGTAGATTTTTTTAAGGGTAGAAGTGGAACTGCTACTTGAAGAGGCAACTCGTATGTGATATTAAGAAGCTTGTAAGTGGCTGTTGTGTTCAACATTTGTGTTTATCTAATTATTGCCAGATTACATATCCAATATAGGTTGTATTCGTTCAAGGTACATTAGTCAGATTTGTTCATAACTTTATTGTTAGAAGCCTGAGAATTACCGGATCCAAGCAAACAGTTACCGGAGTGCACCATGTCAAAATAAGAGAGTTCACAGATCTTGTTCTGACAGGATCTGGTTCAAATTAGGCCCTGGCTTCAACTACGTACTGTACTCTACCAAGCCTGTTAGAAAATACAGCCATCTTTACAACTGATCCAGTACAACTTACATAGTCAAAATCTTGTGGAGAAGGCACGGGTGGTGTTGCTAGCCAGGAGGGAATCCCTACACGGCCTCTGCCAGGGAGTGTAGGGACACATTCCTGGACCATCTGTCAGAAAAGATGTCTGTCTCTTCCTGATGAATTTACAAATTAGTGCTTTGCCTTGGTTAACATCAACAGAAATGCCAGTTATCTTCCTCCTTCAATTCTGTCCTCATCAACTGAAAATAAACAATCACAGCCAACCATATACTGTTGCTGCAGTAGGAGAAGTTACTAGGACTTCTTGCTACAGTTTCTCTTTGAGTATAAAACGTCCATGTGAAAGAGAATGTCTCACAACCATGTCAGCAAGATTGGCCTTACATCAGGTAGCAAACTCAAGCTCACTCTGTTAGTTTGATTGAATCACAGTCATTTTTTGTGTTTTTAAAGATCAGTTGGCTTTGACAACCATCTTGAATTGGGTTGACTCCAAAAGAAAATCAGTTGTAGATCCAGTTATCAGGAGTTTTTATTGGTACCATGTAGACACACATACACAGACACACTAAATCTTTGTCTTTTGCCTTTGGTAGTGGTAGTTTCCAAGACACACTAAACATAGCACAAGCCCTCTTTTTGCTTGTGTTTTTTTTTTCATCCACGTGTCCATAAAATACTATGGATGTTCCATACAAGTGACTTTTATATAACAGCCTATCATGTAATACTTCTTAATGGTAAGTAAGTGGCAGCCACTGTGATGCATTCACTGTCCTCGGGCAAGGTCTTCTAGTTTCTCAGAGAGCTGATACAAGATGAGATGAGGTGGAATCGAACCCAACCCCCTAGTCCCGTGAGTTCATTGGCATTTTGCTGAGTCAGAAAGCTTTTTGGAAGTCTGTCAACAGGAACCCATTGATGCTCTGGGGCCAGAGGGTTCTGTGGGAAACTGCTACTACAGAGGCAGCGGTCATTAGAGGCCAACGAACCCGATCGTTAGCCCAAGTGTTTTGTTTTTGACCAGCATAAGGTTCAAAGTTCTTTACTGTGATTCGCATCACATGTGGTACATGAGGTGAGACAAAATTGTGTACTCGAGGTCCCAGTTACACCCCATAATATAGTATAAGGTATAAAAAGAAACAGTATATAAGGATCTAAGATATACACTAAGATTTACGCTAAACGATAAACTAAAAGATCTGAGATATATGTTGGTGCATTGCATCAAATTAGGCCCTGGCTTCAACTACTCTGCCAAGCCTGTTAGAAAATACAGCCATCTTTACAACTGATCCAGTACATATGATATATGTGGGCTGAGATAGTGTAGAGGCCAGCTCAGGACCGGAATGTCCCGTGTTCGATCCCCGGTCACTGCATACATTGTTATGTCCCTGGGCAAGACACTTAACCCCGAGTTGCTCCCAGTAGGACTGAATGGCGCCTTGCATGGCAGTCTACCGCTACCGGTGTATGAATGTGTGTATGATAGGGTGGATGGCTGGTACTGTGAAGCGCTTTGGGGCCCCTCATAGGGGGCTGGAAAGCACCATTTACCATTTATATACACTAAACACTAATGTAAAATAGTATGATATATTAAACAGCAATCTGCAACTGTGCTGAAGGGGGTGAGGGGGTTGTTTAATTCTAAGAAAGCACATTCTGTATGAATGTATGTCCAGTGACGTCATGGGAAGACTGGAAGAAGAGAAAAGTCTGCTCAATCAGAATATTTCTTGTGTTTGTTTACACAGCATCAAAACGCAGGAGCGATAAGGGAATTTGTGAGAGAGTGATATGTTACAGTTAATTCATACAAAGGGACCTTGCCAGGACAAGAAAAGAAGACTCCACAGATTAAGAGTGCACAAATAGTGATCAAATTAGACCTTTTTTGCTTTTCAACCCACACCCAGGCAAGTTTACCACAGCAATGCATCAACACCATGTGTGGCTTTAGGAGCTGTGGAGGCTAATGGAGTTTTTAAAGTGAAAGATTTATCTTGCTTTATTGTTATAAAGTTGTAGCTGCTTGTGGCTTCCTTCACCATTTTTTTTAAATGTTTTATCTTGAATGGGTCAAAGTCCAGTTTCATACTTTGGTTATTTTACAATGCAGCCATTTTTTAAAGTGTGCAGAATAACATAACATTTGTTACCGCAGTTACAGATGGTCATTCTCTGCTGTCCAACTTCTGTGAGTAGAGAACAACATTTAGGCTACAAAAATGGGGAAAAAATATCAATGAGGACATATGGAAATTAGAATCCGGAAAAATTGGGACTTTTAAGTTTTAGAAACCGTCTATTTGTACATAAAGATCTGACGAATGTTACTACCTGCTGTTATTGATGGGACTTTCTCAAAATCACAAGTTGACTTTCTATTTTCTTGAGAAAAAATGATTGTGGTGCTAAAAAAAAGTGATTTTTGTGTTGGTACTCTGTTGCATCATTTGTTATTGCTGTCATGCCGTCATGATTATCTAGATTTCTGATGAATATACAGCCCTCTTGTTTTAATGGAATCTTAAACATAATTCGTTATCATGAGAAAACAACTGGTCTAGGTCAAAATAACTAAACACTTTAATGTTATCTTGAGAGAACAACCTCCTTCAGCCAGAGACAATGTGATAAATTTCCAAGCATGTCAATACTCCAACTTCCATGGTTTTACCCTCATATGAGCCGAATTAAAGGATTTATTGAATCATTATTTACAAAATTCCTCCATCCATCCATTATTGTCCGCTTGTTCCGAAAATAAAATTAAATAACCAAATTTGCAATTTCATTATAGTTTATGTGATGAACCGTCAGTCTTCTATGTTGAACTTTATTTGTCAGAAAGTGGTGTAATAGTTTGACATATTCCTGTTAAAAATATCCCATTTAAATGATGGCTCTTGCAGAACTGAAGATGTCAATCAACCGTTTGAATCAGGTGTGTTGGAGCAAGATGCAGGCAATTGAATTTTGAGTGAATAATTGTGTAAAGGATAAAAATACCAAAACTACAGTATAATGCGTCAGATATTCCGACAAGGACAGAAGTAGAACAGAATAGTTTCTTGAAGAGGAACTGAGAGGACTTTTCAGTGAATACCCGTCAGTGTTGCCAGAAAAAAAAGGCAGATTTTCTCACAGAACCATTCTATGAATTTTCAGCCTGACATGTTTTATCACTGAAAGGAGCCTGTGACACTGAAGCAGTGATGTCATCCCAGATTACCGTCTGCGCCGGGTGGATTGTAGCCTTGAGAGCTGCGCAGCCTCAAGTGGGTTAGCGTCTGGTGTCTTCAGAGCTTCACCCACCCTGACACTCTCTCTCTATCCCTCTCCTCCCACTCACGTTTCTCTACAGCGGGCTGTTGCAGCAAGGCAGCATCATGGAGGCTGGATGCGTGGTTGCCGCGGTGATTGAGAATGCTGCTTCAGGACCCCCGGGAGAACCAGGATGTAGTGACGTCCTTGAGGGGTGAGTTGTTCTCCCTCTCCCCCCTTCTTTGCTTCATGTCAGCTGCTCTGGATCATGAGAGGACAGTAAGGAGCAACGTTGAGAGGAGAGAGTGCGTTTCTGTTGCTGGATGAGATGTTTTATGCTTGTGTGTGCATGGTCTTAGGTGCTGTGTGGGGAGGAAGCTGAAGCAGTGCACATTTTAGCTTAAAATGACCCAGTTAGGGTGACACAAAAAGGCAAACCATCCTCCTTATTCCAGCTTCTCCAGATTGAAACATCAGTCTTCAGTTTTGTTTCTGTGCGTCGTTGAGTCATTTTAGGTCACATAAATGACATTGTGGGTCCAGACCTCACGTCCTGATATGACAGGACTGAGTCACTACAGTAAATCTAAGCTCCCTCCCATCTTTGTTGCTCATAAAAGTTTGTCTGAAAGGACCTCACCCTCCACTCCACTGAATGCACTGTGTCACATTTCAGTGGAAGGTTTTGTGAAGCACTCCCTGTGGGTGGATTGTCTTTACGCCTCACTGGACAGATGAGCACTGAGTGTGCAGAAATGACTCCGACTGAGGAAGCTTCTATATTTTCCGGACTGATTTAAACGTTTATTTCGCTTAATTGTTTCAAACCTGAATGAATGGCATTAGTGATTCTGAATTCCCTGCTTTAATGTTTTTCTGGGCCACATTGCTGCAATGTCATGATTTGAAGCCACTTGATGACTTGTCCCTCACTCGCTCCATCTGGTGGAGTTTTTGCAAAGCTGCACATCTTTTTTTTTTTTTGAAGTCACATGATTAATTCAGTTCAGTTTATATATAAAGTCCTTTAAATCTTCCCAGTGGAACAAAGTGAAATACAATAAAACAAATTTACAACTATACTTCAATAATGCTAGAATTAAAATAATAAAAATCAACACCTAACATGAAGCAAAAGCCAAATAATATAAACTGGGGTTCATGGGAAGATTTAAAAGCAGCAGTTCTGGCCCCACCACCCACCCAGTTTTTGATATAGTCAGCTGATCAGCAGACGTGGGAGACTGGGCAGGTACCATACCATACCATACCATTTTATTTATAAAGCACTTTAAACAGGAACAAGTCCACACCAAAGTGCTGGACAAACAAACACGCAACAGGCAACACATACAATGAAGTACAACACGAAAAACATAAAAACATTGCAGATCATAAATCAAACGATCCAGTACAAATCAGCTGGCATTGAAAGCGATGGAGTAGTAGTGAGTTTTTAACCGGGATTTGAAAACCGAGAGGGAGGGGGCCTGTTTGATGAGCAGCGGTAACTCGTTCCAGAGTCTTGGGCCTGCTACAGAGAACGCCCTGTCACCCCTGCGCTTAAGGCGAGTTTCTGGAACTATCAAGAGCACCTGATCCTCTGACCTCAAAGCACGTGGAGGGACATATGGGTGTATCAGATCTGAGAGATAGGCGGGGGCGAGACTGTTCAGCGATTTGTAGACATACATGAGAATTTTGAATTGGATTCGAAGATGAACCGGTAGCCAGTGAAGGGAGGCCAAGACTGGTGTAATGTGCTCTCTTTTGCGTGTGCTGGTTAAAAATCGGGCAGCTGCGTTCTGAACCAGTTGTAATCGTGCAATGGTGGCTTGACTGACGCCAAACAGAAGTGAATTGCAGTAATCAAGCCTAGATGTAATGAATGCGTGAATCACTGTCTCCAGGTGCTTTTTGGATAATATGGGCTTCAGCTTAGACAGACGCCTCAGCTGGAAAAAACAGGATTTGACGATCATGTTTACATGACTGTTGAGTTTCATGGAAGGATCCATTATCACTCCCAGATTTTTGACTTTTTGTTTTTCGGACAGGGGTAGAGCAGACAGGTCAATGCAGTGGTTTGAGGTTGTGTCATTGGGAAGGAACAATATGGCTTCAGACTTCTTATCATTGAAGCTTAAGAAATTTAAAGCCATCCAGTCCCTGATGTCAGCCAGGCAGTCGAGCAGAGGTTGAATAGAGCCTGTACCATTTTGTCTTAGGGGGAAGTAGATTTGACAGTCATCAGCGTAGAAGTGGAAAGGTATATTGTGTTTCCGGAAGATAGCACCGAGTGGCAGCAGGTATAAGGAGAACAAGAGAGGACCCAGGATGGACCCCTGCGGAACCCCCCATTTAAGAGCCGCCACTGCAGAAGTAAAATCATTGATGGACACACAAAAAGACCTGTCAGAGAGGTAGGATCTGAACCAGTTTAGGGCTGATCCTGAGATGCCCACCCACTGCTCCAACCTAGCAATGAGGATCTCATGGTCGATGGTGTCGAAAGCGGATGTGAGGTCCAATAGGACAAGCAGCACAGAGTCACCAGTATCTGTGGATAGAAAGATGTCGTTAAAAACCTTCAGTAGGGCAGTCTCAGTGCTGTGGAGGGATTTGAAGCCAGACTGGAATAGCTCGGGGATAGCGTGATCCTCCAGGAAGCACTTTAGTTGGGACTCAACTATTTTCTCTAGAAGTTTAGAAACAAATGGGAGTCTGGAGACAGGCCTGAAATTGGATAATACTGACGGGTCGAGGTTTGGTTTTTTCAGGAGGGGTTGAACAGCAGCATGTTTTAATGATTTTGGCACCACACCCGAGGATAGACTGCTATTAACAATAGAGAGAATGGAGGGACCTAGAGTGTGAAAAACCTCCTTTAGAAGCCGAGGGGGGACCACATCGAAGGGGGAGCCAGATGGTTTCAGGCTGCACATGACCTGCTCTAGAGAGGACAGAGAGACTGGTTCAAAATGGTCAAACACAGCAACAGATTGAGGTGGGATGGATGGATCGTGAGATGGAGGAGAAATGAGAGCCCTGGTGGTTGCGATTTTATCTAAAAAGAAATGTTGGAAGTTCTCGCACAGCTCAGTCGAGGCTTCCATGGGTGATTGTTCAGTGAGGTGGAGAACAGAGTTTAGGGTGGAGAACAGAACTCGAGGGTTACGAGAGTTTGCAGCAATGATATCAGAGAAGTATTGTGATTTAGCAGTTTTCACTGCTTTCTGATATCGGCGCCAGCTCTCTTTTACCATCTCAAAAGAGACCTGCAGACTGTCTTTTTTCCACTTCCTCTCCACCTTTCGGCATTGCTGCCTCGCAGCTCTGGTAGTGTCATTCAGCCACGGTTCGGCCCTGAGTTTTGGTCTTCTCGTTTTGATAGGCGCTACTTGATCCAAAGCCTTTAAACAAACAGAGTCAAACTGGTTTGTCAGCTCCTCAGTGCTGGAGAGGAACCCCGGGGGCTGAATTAACATGTCATTAGCTGTGTTTCCATCCATTTTCATTTCGATTTTTGAGCTAATTTTTGAAATCTCGCAAATATGTAAATACAAATTAATGCGAAGCAGAAGTGTTTCCATCTGCTGGCTTGAAGCGCATCTACCAAGCCACGCACAGCGTCATTACGTCAGACGTCAGCGTCATTACGTCAGACGTCGGCACTGCGCATGTCTACAGTAAACAGGAAGTAGCAGTTGAAAACAGAACCTGGCCACACATCTCGTCAAAAAGGAGAGAATATTTCAGGTACGTGTTGCTATCGGTCGAGTTGTATTTATTCTGTCATACAAACTAGTTTTAGCGATGTTACATGTTGTCCGGAGCGGAAACAGCTGATCAGTCACGTGACGTGAATGTTCGCTTCGGCAGCACGAGTCGGCAAATGTGTTTCCATCTGTCGCTGTGCGCATCTGCTCATTTTCGAACATCCCAAAAACCACCTCAAGCGAGCGTATAAACTTTTTGGCGAACTTGAGAAAGTAAATACGGATTTTGCCGTTTCCATTAAGCTTTTCTGCTGCGATACTTCAAAATGCGCACCTAGAAACCTTGATGGAAACACGGCTATTGTTGTAAACCTCAGTGAAACGTGCGGCAGTTAAATGGTTAACATTCCTGCCTTTACGTGCAGGAATGCATGTTTTAGAGGTAACATGGGGGATGGTGAACTGAAAATTCACTGGCCTATGATCTGAGAATACATTGTCTCCTATTTCAAGGTTTGAAACAGTCACATCACATGTTAAAACAAGGTCCAACAAATGTCCACGCTGCTGCGTGGGAGAGTTCACGTGTTGAGTTAAATTAAATGAGTCCAATAAATCTAGAAAGTCCTTAACCATGGGCTTCTCAGGACAACACACGTGCAAGTTGAAGTCGCCTGAAATGACGACCCGAGAATATTTAGCTGTAATTTCAGCCAAGAAATCAGAAAACTCGCTGATGAAGTTCTTAGAACAAGGCGGCCGGTAGACAAGAGCACACAAAGTTACAGGTGAATGTCCGAGTTCAAACACAGTCAGCTCAAAGCTAGAGCAGGAGACTGGAATGGACAGTTGTTTACAGTCAAAAGTTGATTTGAAGATAGTTAATAACCCACCGCCACGACCTGATGGTCGCGGGTCGTTAAAAAACAAACAGTTTGGTGGTATTATTTCCGTCAGCGCGCTGGACTCACCCGACGACATCCACGATTCTGTGATGCAGAAAAAGTCCAAGTCGTGCTCTTCAAAGTAATCCCTGAGGATGAACGTTTTGTTGCAAACAGATCGGGCGTTGACAACACAGAATTTGATGATATCCGAGCTAGCCGCTGATGGGCTGCTAGCAGCTGATGTGCTAACAGCTGGTGGGGGAGCGCCCCGCGGCTCGCTGCCCACAGAGAGCTGCTCCGGCCGGAGATCCCCGTTGTTTTCCTGGTCCGTGCACGCGGGAGACTGGCGATGAGAATCGAGACCATCAGCTGAAGACAGCGAGGCAGAACGCCGGGCTCTGAGCTTCACCAGCCGGCCAGCTCGTGAGCCGCGTTTCTTCCTCCGAGTCGATCGATTTCTCCGTGCAGGCTGGTGCGAAGAGCAGCGGAGGTAAACGGGCAGCTCGTCTCCGAGCAACGGGGGCAGAGGGGGCCTCCCCGATCCCGAGGTACGCTCATACTGGCCCGAATCAGCGACATCCGCGGCAGCAAACCGTAAATCCAGAAGCTGCTTCCGATCATAAACCAGCAGTGTAGTTATGTCTCCAATGAAGAACGAACAAAACACAAAAATTCCAAACACCCACAGGAGAGGTGGACACGCAGCCATGCTTACGGGCGCCATCTTGGAAAATGTACGTAAGGATGTAGCAAAAATGCAGATGAGCAGGACCTAAGACCCCAAGAAGAAAGCTAAAAATATAAATAAAATAATTTTTAAATGGATTTGCAACCAACAGAGAGATTTTAGAACATGCCATGTAATTAAAAAAAATTTGTGCCAGTATCAGATAACAGTTTAATTCCTCATTGTCTTTATGTAGTGATGGGCCGCAGTCCACTGATCAGGACAAGGACGATGCCTTACCTCAAGCTACAAACAGCCTTCCTCCAGAGGAGAAGCAACCACAGGAGACATCCACTGCCATGGTACACACACACACTCACACATATACTGTATACGTACACAGAACACTGAGTCATCACTACTGCAAGAAAATGCATCCCAAAACAAACATGTCGTCCGTCCTTCATGAAGTTGCTCCGGTTGTTTAGATGATTCACATTCATGATGTCACCCTAACATAAGGTCACATGTCAGTTTGAGCTGTTAAAGCTGCATTACAGGGTGTTTCCTCTAAGATGGAGGTGGTGTGGTTTGATAATATCAGCTTACACACACTTCAGGGATTTTTTTACACTCACACAGGGATCATTGAAGCAAAGACTACATCTGTGACTCCATTGTTTTTAAAGTGGCAGAGCTAACATTTGGTTTACTCCTCCATTGATTGACTTTAAAAAAAATGTCATCCTATTACTAGTGGCAATTAGGCCAATGCATGTACAGGTCCCCCATTGAGGAGCAAAGAGCAGACTTGGAAACAATACTACACCATCCATCCATCTGTTCATCTGTCCATCCGTCCGTTCGTCAGGTTCATAGTTTGATACAGTACCTTGAAAATAAAGGATGTATCGACTTCCATTTTGGTGTGTGGCTGCAGCTTGATGTATGAAAGATCATTATTGCCATGTCCAAATCCAAGATGGCCATCATATCACATACATACAGTGTGTGTGTGTGTGTGTGTGTATAT
>JBBPBX010036327.1:0-26015 GCA_038048925.1 Garcialebias charrua | reverse complement strand
ATATATATATATATATTTTTTTCTATTGTTTATTGTTTGTTTGTTTATTGTTTATTGTTTAAGGAAATTCTACCATTGCTGTTCATTGTTCTTTAGTTTTAGCAGGTCGCTTTTGTAAATGAGCCCATGAGGTTCAAAAGATTTACCTGACTAAATAAAGGTTGAATGAATGAATGAATTTAACTGTTTCAGGACATTTTCAACACCCCCACTTCCACGTTAGCATACGGCGCTAGCATGCTAACGTTAGCATGCGGCGGCTAACGCACGGCTATTCGTATTTCCAGGATAGAAATGCCCATTAATGCACTAAATCACCAAACTGTTTTTGACAAACTAAAGTGATATCCTTCAGATTCAAAAAAGTCTTCTGCTTCCATTTTAAATGACAGACAAGAGGACAGTAATGATGGGTTTATAGCTTCAGTCTTATTGTAAGATAGTGTCGAGGAGAGTCAGCTTATTATGGATTCAAAACCAACAAAAAACTAATCAGTACAGGAAAACTTATGAAAGGTAATGCAAAAATATATTAATGACAGTTGTCGAGGCAGAAACATGTCTGGACTTGTCTGGACTTGTCCGGACTTGTCTATTATGCAACTTCAGTTATCTCATCTGTTCAGACTGTGAGCACAAACAGAGTTCTGCAGGAGCGCACCACTCAGACTCACACACACACATAAACACACACACACAGATGCACGTTCACACAAAAACATGCAAAGGAAGTGCAGGGTGAGAACTGCAAAGGGAGCAGAAAAGAATGATTGTTTAAAACCTTAGAAAAGCCTGTAACATCTGATTGTTGGAAACTGTAGTTATGAAGTTAAGATGAATAAGAGAAGTTAACTGTGTCTTAAGTTTAACCGTTAAGAGTTGTGAAAGTCATGAAGAAAGTCACTTCCCAAAAGCAAGCAGCCACACTCTCAAATTCACACACGAACATTCTTGAACTAAACAGAGAGCAGAAGGGAAAAACCTGATGTAAAAGACTTGTACTTGTTCTAACTTTAATATGTTTTTATCTGAACTTGGTTTAACCTTGATTGGTTTTAATAGTAACTTGTTCTAATCAATACGATCATGAGATATATGATTTTTACCAATAATCATGGTAGATGTGTTTTAACTAAAATAATCAAGAGAGATGTGTTTTACTTAATATAAGTGAGATATGGTTGTAACCAATATAATCATTTAATGTGATGTTGTTATGACAGAGAGTTAATCATTTTTATAATAACAATTGTAATGATGTGTTACTATGTTTCAAAGATGGTTTTGTGACAAAAGTGGTCTCTTGCAAAACACACATGTTGAAAAGTATAACTTGCAAACCCTTTACTGGAAAAAGTGATGTAACTAACTGACCGGAGTTGTGTCAACCTCCGGCCCTGGTGAATCATTCAGCCTCGAGCAAAAAGAGCAAATTCATGTCCTAATAAGGGAACATGTAGCTTCAAGCAAAGATTGCAAGAATAGAACGGATCTGCAGCTTTGCTCAGATACTGACAAGGCAAGCAGATCCAGCCAATCACAGTCTAAGCTATCCCCCTCCTCCTAGGGAGTAGGCGGGACTAAAGATTTATATTTAACCGCCCTGTTCCTTCAGAACCGGGCTGTCCGAAGTTGTCATGATGCGGTCGAGGAGTTGCACATCAGCCATCGAGTAACTGGAGCTGACCTGCTCCACTGAAGACCCAAAGCGTGGTTCAGATCGACTCTGTGCTGACAGGAGGAAGCAAGCGTCCTGGGGAGAGACTTCTTTTCTTTCATTCTCAAGCTTTGAGGAAGGACTGGATAGTTTTTACCCAGACAGCCAGGACGAAGCAAAACTTGTTTCTTCAGATCAGACCAGCAGGGAGTCAGAGGTGAGCTTCAGTCCCCAGGGACTGAAGGCGACTGCTTCAGGTTTTCCCTCTCGGTCCCCAGGGACTTTGAGGAAGAAAGGGATGCCTGCTAGACACCTTCCTGAACCAGATCTTCAGCTAGATTTAAATCAAATTAAATTAAATGCGGATAGAGCGGAAGCGAATAGACAATTCAATTATCTTAGAGACTTAATTGCTCGAGGTTGCTTGATAATACGGAGGGCTCTGGGGAGATACATCCACTGGGTAAGATTTTAAGTAAAACTCTAATCCCTGATCCCTAAGGTCAGGAGAGATGTGTGATTGCAAAAGACTACTCTAACTCTGATTCTTAAAATCAGATGAGGTGGTAATGTGAGAGTGTACTCTAAACTCTAGCTCATAAAGCTGGATGAGGAATTTTCTTATAATTAAGCGCTCTAATTCTGGTCCATAAGACTGGGTGGGTATTGGAAGTGTTAACTGAGTAACATCAATGAGACGACCCTCCGAACCTCTCCAGCCTGGACTCCAGAAAAGAACCTCCTCAAGGACTCCATGCAGAGCGAGCAACTTAACATCTAGTCTGAAGATTGTTTGGTGAATTAATACTTTTCCTTTACTTATAATCATAATAATTAATTGTACTGTTATGCTGTAACGCTGATCCTTCCCTGCAAAATAATTGATTAAAATAAACAAAACGTAAAATTCTTGACTTTTATTCATCACCCACTTGTCCATGGAAATGTAAGTTTGGTTCACAAAGATAACATCAAATATTAGGAGGTTTTTAAAGGTTAAGCATTAGCACCTAAGGTTATATTAAAACAATACCCCAGGGTCCGATCTCCTGGATCCTAAAATTAACTGGATCAGTAACAATAGCGAGCTTAAACACGGGAGAAGCCTCCGTTAACACGAGTTGCCTTGTACTAAACCCTCCGGTCCCCAGCTGCTGAGGTGGAGGGAGGAGCAAGGTGAAAAAGGGGTGTGGCTTGTGGAAGCTAGGAGGTGAATAGTCCAGATGAATTCTCCCATCGACAGCCTTCAGTCGGAAGCTGTCCCACGTAGTTCAAGGTAATACCCAAACTCCGGGACCGGTTCAATAGACCCTGTTAGCAGGTAGGCTGCAGTGAGGGCGTGTCACGCACCTTGTGATTACCTCGCTGATTAATCAGATAAGCAAACAATAGCAAAGGAGGTCTTAATTGCGTCATAAAAGTGCATCCAGAAAATTACTACAGAAATCACTGTACTTCGGCATGTAGCAGGAAAAATGTAAAAAACTATTTCTTTAAGCTACCGACTTGAAAAAAGCATACTAAGTATGTTTATGTGTGTTGTTTACTATATGAAATTCTTGTTATATCGATTTTTTCAGATTTGATTACATTTCTCCTTTAACCTATGGACCGACCTTACCGACTTTCACAGCCCCACAGACCAGACCAGTACCCCAGTTTTAAAGACCGTGTAAAGTGAATTTCAACATTTTCTTCAATAAACATTATAAATGTCATAATTGTAATCTTGTAAATGTGTAAAAAGTCTCAAAATTGTAGCTCAATTAATTTTGGAGTTATAGATCAAACTGTGTATAAAGATATTTCTGTTTCAGGATTTTTTAGGCGTGTTTTAAATGTGACCGCGTTTCGTCACGCGGTCTTCTTAAGTATAGCCCCACCCCCTGCAGCTCCAGCCGTATAAATGCGTTCTTCGGTGGAGCCGTTCACTCGCTACCGACCGTCTCCCTCCAGTACTCTCACTCCTTTTACGCATGGACTGCAGCCGCTCCATTATGACATTGAGACGCAGGAGGGAGTCAAACAAACCCAGGCGTGCTGCTGGAGCGACCTGCACCTGCGCGCACATCCGCGCCCCCCCGCGTATGTGTGTGTGAGAGCGATCCGCGTGGAGCTGAAATCCTGCCACGCGCGCCGTGAAACGCCGTGACTCCGCTGACACAGATGAGATAACTTATCAACGTGATTACTCTATATTTTAATCACCAACACAGAGACCCCGCATGCGAGGTGACCGGGTCGGACCGTGTGCAGCGAGTCCGCTCATCTTCTAAAATAGCGCTTATTATTAAACACATAACAGCGGAGTTATGTGTCCTCAACTTTAAAAACAAAACCAGAGTTGTTAGTGCACTAAAAACAGCGTAACTCTTGGAAAAATGAGCTGCTAGCCTGTTACAGCCAGCCAGAACTCAGATAAAAACAGAGCAGGTTTACTGCTGCTCCTGTCTCCTCCACACAAAGTCAGCTCAGGGGGCAGGACACGAGCGCAGCTGCGCTGAAACCACGCCCACACGCTGACACGCCCCCAACGTTCCAGGGCAAGGCAAAATCATGTTTTTTCATGATTTTTGAGACTTAATTTTATAAGGTAAACAATGTTTTTAATTATATGGGTGAATAATAACACATATTTATGCCGTGTGACAAACTCAAAACACAAATTTAATTTTACTTTACACGGTCTTGAAGTGGTCACCATCCCGTCAGAAGTGAATCTGGGGGCTACCCCTCTGGGAGTTCCCGTCCCAATGCCGTCAAACGATGGCATTGAGTCCCAGCACCAAGATTCGAAATGCACCACCAGCAGCTAAGACAGCCCAAGACCAAGAACCGACAGCTGGTCCTTCCAACCCGCAAAGCATGGAGGCTCAGTCTGACACTGAGCCCATGGAGGTAAGGGCAGCCTCTCCGGGACCACCAATCCAGCCAGAGTTGCCCGACCTACGTGCCTATCTGGAACACCTCTTGCAGAACGAGGCAAACTCCCATACCCCTGAGGGATCAATCGTCTACGAACTCTGCAGCCTTGACATTCTGTTCCCCGATGGTCTGGAAGTCCCTGATCTCCCAAGTCTATCATACACACCCACTAGCCCGGACATGTCCAGCCCTGTTAGATCACATGTCCCTAGTCCAGTCAGTCCTGATACAATAGGCTCAGCTGAGCCGGAAGAACCTGACAACCTTATCCCAGTCAGTTCAGCAGTTGCTGATCCCATTGATCCAGAGTCTAACTTGATTCTTGAAGACCCAATGCCAACACCACCTCAACAGCAGCTGATGGATGGAAATGCTGCCTACTTACCTGATAGATGTCTTATAATAGATCCCATGACACCTATTGGGTCCCCCATGAGTGCTGAAACCTCGATGTTTCAAGCCAGTGAGAATGTTGATCCTGATGCTCGATCAACAAGGGAAAACGAAGGATCACTGACCACTTCAAGATCTCAAGAGACAACCTCACCTCTGTTGGCCGGCACACATGGATCCGACCAGGATGACTACACCATAATGGATGTTTGGGAAGAAGCACACGGCAGTCCAATGTCCAGTGGCACCAAGGATCCTGTGCAGCCTGGCAAAGCGTTAAGAAATATGGATTACGAAGACATCTCGAGCGAAGACACGAATGACGATGAGGATTAACTTGGGACTTGATCGAGGGTACAGTCTGGTTTCAAGGAGGGGGTGTCAATGAATGGGGGAAAAGACAGTTTATATTTGAACCCAGACTGAATTCCTTGTTTGTAATTCTCTTTCAAGAACACACGTTTTTTATATCTTGGCTTTTACACACATGTTCTTAATTTTTATGGCATTTTTAACTCGCAAGCAGTAAGATGTATTTTTTATTTTATTTTATATTACAATGTGCTATAGAATTAAGGTTTTGATTAGTGCAAAAACACCAGACATAAATAATTGTCAACACACAAGCCTCTCCCTTTAGCAACACATACGTACACACACACAGAGGGAATATGCCGAAGCCTAAATAAAAGTCTCTCCCTAAAGATAAGGTAAACTTGCGCACACACACACACACACATAAGAGGATACACGGAGGCCTCCGAAAACCACACACTTGCAAACACACAAACACACACTTTTCACCTTGATTTGATCAAAACTAAAATTGCACAGTCTTTTACTCAGATGTGAAGCTTCAGGACGCGAGTTTAACTGGAGAGGAAAATTCAAATAATATGGTAAGAAATATATTATTCTTTTACAAAACTGTGCATTTTTGCTGTAAGAATGTTAGGGCCTTTTTAACATAGTAAGAAATTTATTAATCTCTTACAAAACTGTGCATTTTTGCTGTAGAAATATTTTGGGCCTTTTTTACATACCGTATTCGTCGGTGTATAATACGCACTTTTATTGCTCATTTGAATATCCTACGTATTATACACCTAATCGTATTATCTACGGATTTTTTCCCATATTTTTAGACCCATTTTTGGCTCTGATATCTCAGTTTTTCATTTTGGCCAAAAATGATGCAGTACCAGTTTCGGCCGCTATGGGCGCTAATGCGCCCTGTACCGGTAGTCTGTTTACCTGCAGACTGTACCAAAAATGGTGCAGTACCAGTTTCGGCCGCTATGGGCGCTAATGCGCCCTGTACCTGCAAACTGTACCTGGAGGCGTATCCTGTTATTCGTGTATTCAGATAAAACTCATCACCCCCGCCAAATCACTGAGAGAGAGCAGGAGAAACCAACAACAAAACATTGATACCGAGAACAGAGAACAACAAGAGAAAATGCCGCCAAAAAGAAAGTCCTATACTGCAGAATTTAAGCTGCAGGTCGTGAAATTCGCTGTGGAAAACAGCAACAGAGCAGCGGGACGTCACTTCTAGGTCAACGAGGCCTGTGTTCAGTTGTGGAGAAAGGCGGAGGTCTCGCTGACCGCCATGAAGCGGTCCAAGAGGGTGAACCATGGGAAGAAGGCCCGCTGGCCCCAGCTTGAGGAACGGATCAAACAGTGGGTGCTGGAAGAATGCGCGGCCGGGAGAGGCGTCTCCACGGTCCAGCTTCGGCTGCACGCCAGGGCTCTGGCCAAAAACATGGACATTTTGGAGTTCACTGGCGGTGCATCGTGGTGCTACAGATTTATGCAACGAAACCAGCTTTCTCTGAGGGCGCGTACCACGATGTGCCAGAAGCTTCCAGCAGACTTCGAGGAGAAGGTTGCCAGCTTCCGCGTCTTCGTCTCCCGCCAAGTCCACGACCACCACATCTCGCCAGCATAAATTCTGAATATGGACGAAGTTCCACTGACATTCGACTTGCCAATGTCTAGGAGTGTATCAAACAAAGGTGAGAAGAGTGTCTGTGGTCCTCGCCTGCTGCGCAGATGGGGCAAAACTGCCACCCATGGTCATTTTTAAGCGCAAAACAATGCCTAAAGATACCCTGATGCATGCTCAATAATCCAGGTAGAAAAATCTAAAAAAGCTAAGTCTGGTCCTCTGGACATTCAAAAAAACAAAACAAAGCAAAAAATTGTAGAAACGTTTCGTCTTTCGTCCGAAAGACTTCCTCAGTCTGAGGTGCTGGGTTCAGCTCAGTCTTATAAATAGCACCCTCTCACAGTGTTACACAACCAGTTGGCTGATGACAGCCTGAAACCAGCTGCTCACATGATCAAGGAGGACCATCAGCCTAACAATGGATCGTTAGCACCCTGATGGTTGTTTGCTATTCACAGAGGGCTGAGTGATACCAGCAATCACAGCATTGTAGGAGGGGGACAGCTTTGTTTTGTTTTTTTGTTTTTTTGAATGTCCAGAGGACCAGACTTAGCTTTTTTAGAATGCCTAAAGATAACTTTCCACCAAGTGTGGTTGTTGAAGTGAATGAAAAAGGATGGATGGACACTGGGATGATGAATGTGTGGATGGCCAGATGTTACAGCAAGCGGCCAGACGTTTTTTTTTTTAATCTAAAAAAGCTGTTCTGGTCATGGACAGTATGCAAGCTCACATCACGCCAGCTGTAAAAGACAAGATAAAAGCGACCAACTCCATTCCTGCCATCATCCCAGGTGGACTGACCAAGGTTCTACAGCCCCTGGACATATCTGTGAACCGAAGTTTTAAAGCTGCTTTGCGCCGCTTGTGGGAGCAGTGGATGGTCGATGGGGAGCACAGTTTTACAGCGACAGGCCGCATGCGCCACACCACCTTCCTACAGGCGATCGACTGGATCGACAAGGCTTGGAAATCAATTTCCACAAAAATAATCCAGTCTGGATTCATTAAGGCTGGGATCATCCCACGGCCAGATGGAGCAGAGGACACAGAGAGCGAGGGGGAGGAGGAAGACGAGGAACAGCCTGGGCCTTTGAGCACTGGTGAGCTGGACCATGCGATGGCTGAACTGTTTGCCAGCGACACGGAGGATGAAGACTTTGAAGGTTTTGAATAGTGTAAATAGTGTAAATAATTTGTTTGAATAAGAACTGTAAACGGTATCTGTTTCTGTCATTTTTATAGGTGGGGTGAGCATGTATTAATTAGTAATTAATAGTAACCGTCAGAGTGCATTTATTAACCAAAATTAAACCGAGACACGTTAACATATATATTCAGCTAACAAATACATATTTTTTAGGTGTTTCTGTAGGGTAGTTTTATTTTAATTAAATTCAGTTCTTGCTGCGCAGTCAACCGTTTTTGGGTGCGCACATCGTGTTGTTTACGTTCAAAATTCAGCTAATTTGTAATCATTTATTAACAAAAATTAAACCGAGACATGTTAAAATATATATTCAATTATCAAATATATTTTTTGAAGTGTTTCTGTATGGTAGTTTAATTTTAATTAAATTCAGCTCTCGCTCCAAACCGGGCCTGTGGGCCTGTTGTGTGTGTGCATGCATCGTGTTGTTTAGATTTTAAATTCAGCTGATTTGTAATAATTTATTAACAAAAATTAAACAGAGACACGTTAACATATATATTCAGCTAACAAATATATTTTTAGGCTTCTCTGTAGTTAAATTTTAATGAAATTTAGTTTACGCTGCACAATGGGCCGCATTTCCGGGTTGTCTCATCGGTGACGCGTAACGTCAGCGGTGACGCGTTACGTCGGCGTCGGGGAGGGTTTGGCGCCATCTAGTGGCCATAAAAAAGACAGTCACGGCAGCGCGTATTATACACCGAAGCGTATTATGTACAGATTTTTATGAATTATTTCAAAAAATTGGACAAAGTGTATTATACACCGGATCGTATTATACACCGGATCGTATTATACACCGACGAATACGGTAGTAAGAAATGTGATCTTTTACACGAACAAGGCCTCTTATCAGATAAAGAGGTGCAACACACACAGAACAGGACATCACAGAGGAGCTGCAAGGGAGAGTTTTCTGCAGAAGGGAGATTTGCTGTGGAAATGTTTATGGCCTTTTTGCAGAGTAGCAAGACTATTGATCTCTTATAAAAACTAAAAACATATATGATTATATAAAAAGGGATCTTTTATGAAACAGATTGTGATGATTTATTGAAATTGTTTTTAATGTAGTAGAACTGGTATGATTACTGAAATGTATGACTATTATGACTATGATTAAGGTGATTTATTAAGGGAGTGGTGGCGCAGAGGTTAAGAAGGTGCGCTTGTGATCGGAAGGTCGCCGGTTCAAGCCCCGGTACCGAAAACATCAAAGATGTGGGTGGGAAAAGTGAAGCGGTCACACTTGTCTCCACCCTCATCTGCCCCACTCTGGGCCCTTGAGCAAGGCCCTTAACCCACACCGTCTGCTCCCCCGGGAACCTTAGATATCAGCTCTCTGCTCCACACAGAGGGTTGTGGTTGCTCGGTGGTCTGTGGTTACGTCAGGAAGGGCATCCGGCGTAAAAACTGCCAAATCTTCGTGCGACCAGTTCGCTGTGGCGACCCCTAACGCAGGGAAAAAAGCCGAAAGAAGAAAAAAAAAAAAAAGAAATTAAGGTGATTTATGTAACAAGTAATTGTGAATTAAAATGGTACAATGGTAAATGGAGCTTATTTATATAGCGCTTTCCAGCGCCCTGTGAGGGACCCCAAAGCGCTTTACAATACCAACCATCCACCCATTCATACACACATTCATACACCGGTAGCAGCGACTGCCATGCAAGGCGCCTTCTAGTCTTACCGGGAGCAACTCGGGGTTAAGTGTCTTGCCCAGGGACATAACAACACATGGTGTGGGGAACCGAGATTCGAACCTCCAACCTTCCGATTGGGGGACGACTGCCATTACCACTACACCACGGCCGCCCGTGGTGTAGTGGTAATGGCAGTCGTATTCTATGGCAAACTTAGTTGTTTTCACAATAGGGCATAGGGTGAATGAGAATTGTGCCTTATTGAGTTGGACTTTGAATGAGTTTAGATGAACTCATTTTTGAGCACTACCCAGATGAAGCACAAAGGGATGGTCTGATGTTTACCAACAACCAATGGAAATCTAAATAGAAAATATGGCATGATCTCAGAAAGCCCACAAGGTAGGGTTTTGAACTCTTTTTTGCTATAAAAGCTGGCGGAGAAAGGAGAAGGGGCTGACTGATTTTTTGAAGACTTTTTTGTGGATTATTCTGGATATGAACTGTTACTGCTCTGGAGATGAACAGAGGAAATTGGATTATCTGAGGAAGAGACTCCTTTGGACAAAAAGGAGCCACTTTTTACATCAGCCTGGATTTCTGTTTTTCTTCAAATTTGGACAAAGCTCCCAGAGATGGAATAGCCTTCAATCTTGTTTCAAATTGAGGCATTTTCCCCTGCTTTTTGGGAATAACCCTTGTAGGTATTGCCGGGCAGAAGGTAAGGGGATATTCCCAGTTTTTTATCTAATGACTAAATTTTTTATCAATATATTAATATAACAGCACAGCCTGCACTGCAAGAATATTAAAATCTGTAAGGATTGTTCTGCTGATGGGGGATTGGGGTGGTTTAGGAGTTTTGTTCACCAGATCAACTCTCTAGGAAGACCCCAGAGCGAGGTCTGCGCTCTGAGGCCTGATTGCTCTGTCTGTAACCTGAGGGAACACCGTGTTCCCTCTGCACCTCCTCCCCCCCTGCTCTGGAGGCCTTTCATCAGCTCGACTGAAGCAGTGCTAAGGATTATAACGGATTTTCCCTGAATCACCATTTTTTTCCTTTTTGAATGGATTATAACTGATTTTCCCTGAATCACCATTTTTTCCTTTTTGAATGGATTATAACTGATTTTCCCTGAATCACCATTTTTTCCTTTTTGAATGGATTATAACTGATTTTCCCTGAATCACCATTTTTCCTTTTTGAATGGATTATAACTGATTTTCCCTGAATCACCATTTTTCCTTTTTGATTGGATTATTGGATTGCAATTTTCTGACTAGATTCAATCACCAATCAAACACCTTAAGCCCTGTCTGTGGATTCACCTTTAGGGAGCTGCAAAATTATTTGATTCTTTAGATGTCAATCATGTACCTGATTTATTCAACCTGTAGTAGAAGTGCTTAACACAGTTAAACCCTGTAATTATTAATTAAAATAATACAAAACGTACAAATCTGGATTTTTCATTGACTCACTTGATATTAAATGATGGAAACCTTGATTCAAAGATAACAACAACAACTTTGTGGAGGTTTTAAAGGGTTTTCTTGGCTTAGAGAGTATAAAACAACCCCTTGGGATCTTGTTCCTAGATCCTAAAACTATCTAGACCGGAAACAATTGCAATCTACAAGGAGGTAAGCTGTCGTTAATGCACGTTTCCCCATGAGGTACGATCTGACTCCATTCTGCTAGTTCAGGCTATTCATGGAGTGAAATGAAGGTGTGACGTGCAGATCAGAGACAGTAAACAGTCTGGGTGAATTACCTCGTCTCAGCCTAAAATCCTAACTGTTCCGGGACACCTCGGGTAATACTTGAGTGCAAGGATAAGTTAAAGGGATTGTGACATGATTTTTTACTATTCATAAAATTGCTCAAAATATATATATTTTATCATTTAAATATGTTTGTTTTTGCAAACAAAATGATAAATCACTTTAATTTTGCTTTAAAAGTGATTTTGAACTTCAAGCCGTGTTTAATCATGGGAAATCCCATTACACACGAACGCACCATCTGTGATGTCACACTGGGCAGAGCTCTGGGCTTGTCACAGTGCGCAGGTATGAGCAGCTCGACATGAAGGAAGTCTGATACAGCATCAGACCTAAATTAGATCCTGTTGTTTCTTGTTCCATCACCCAAACTATTTTCTGCTTCCCAAAATGAAGACAAATAGCTCAAATCTTCACATAGATTGATAAATTCGTCCAGTTTTAAATTGTCCGCTATTAAAGACACCACAGCCCTCTGCCCAGTGTGACATCACATATGGTGCGTTCGAGTGTAATCGGATTTCCCATGATTAAACACGGCTTGAAGTTCAAAATCACTTTTAAAGCAAAATTAAAGTGATTTATCATTTTGTTTGCAAAAACAAACATATTTAAATGATAAAATATATATATTTTGAGCAATTTTATGAATAGTAAAAAAATCATGTCACAATCCCTTTAAGGAACCGTTGTCAGAGTAGGTTGGAGTGGGGGGTTGTTACAAGGTCCTGTGGCTACCTCACTCGCATAGAACTACAATACATTAAATTAAATGTGGGACTATAATTGTATTATACAACAAATACAGTGCTTTATCATTTAGTAAATCTCTAACTCTATATAGCACTGCAATAGACCTAGATATTTTGGTTTTTACAAAATTTGTGTTGTTTCCATGACAACCTATCATCAATAATTACATCCAAAAACTTCACCTCCCTTACCCAGCATATCTCAATACCATCAATCTTAAAAGGAACATCAACAGTTATCTTTTTCTTACTAAATATCATATAATTGGTTTTATCCAGATTCAACGATAACTCATTTAATTTAAACCAATACTGTATTGTATTTTAACAAACTCAAGATTTATTAACTCAATCATTTGTTCCAAATCTTTACCCAAACAAAAGAAAGTAGTGTCATCAGCAAAAATAACACATTTAAGGACACTGGAGACCTTCATTAAATCATTTACAAATAAAATAAACAACTTAGGTCCAAGTACAGAGCCCTGTGGTATTCCAAATAAAACATTGCATAAATTAGATCTTACGTTGTGTATTTGAACGAACTGTTTTCTGTCTTTAGATAACTAAATATCCACTGCAATGCAGGTCCTCTAATACCATATTTTTTAATTTATCAAGTAAAATGGTATGGTCAATAGTGTCAAATGTTTTTTTTAAATCAACAAATATACTTATGCAATGTTGTTTTTTAGCAACAGCTGTGGTAACTTGTTCTATCTACTCCATAAGAGCCATGGATGTTGAATTGTTTGATCTAAATCCATATTGACTATCATTTAAAATGTTATTTTTAATCCAGAAATTAGTTGAGTCTGGTCACAAATTGTTTTTCTAGAATTTTTGAAAATTGTGGCAACAAGGGTATAGGTCTATAGTTGTTAAACGCACATTTACCACTGTTTTTGAATAGAGGAACTACCTTTGCTATTTTCATTCTATAATGTGGGTGAAAATGGTGAAACACACCTGCTTCCACCCTCATTTGCTCCACTCTGGACCCTTGAGCAAGGCCCTTAACCCCCACCATCTGTTCCTCTGAGAGCCCTAGATAGCAGCTCTCTGCTTCACACAGAAGTCTGTGGTTGCGTCAGGAAGGACATATAGCTTAAAAATAATTATGATCTATAAATGCTGCCTTCTCTATAACAGGTGGTTTGCCTGTATTATTACCAATCATGGGGTTTTTAAATGTTGAAGTATTTTTTAAACAATAAAATTTATAAATTGTCAATTATAACAGCAGTAAAACTCCTAAAGGTTGACACTGGAAGGGTGATTTAGCTGTTTTAACTTTGTTAAATTCGAATGGGTGATATTAAAAAATAACTTTTATCACAGGCGGTCCTTTGTTCAGAACAGAATAACTTGAATTTTTTTCTGCCTTTAAAATTTTTTTTTGTAGTAATATGTTGGTGTTAATGTATATGCAGACAGAAGATGGTAGGGGTGTAACGGTATACATGGGTGTACTGAATCGTTTTGCTACGGCACGTTCGGTTTGGTCCACCTACGTACCGTTTCAGTTATTTTTTCACTTATTAAATTTTATTAATGGGAGAGTATGCCCTCTCCGGGTCGGGGAGGAGGTCCTGCCCCAAGTGGAGGAGTTTAAGTATCTCGGGATCTTGTTCACGAATGAGGGAAAACTGGAGCGTGAGATCGATAGGCGGATAGGTGCAGCGTCCGCAGTGAAGCGGGCGCTGTACCGGTCTGTCGTGGTGAAGAGAGAGCTGAGTCAAAAGGCAAAGCTCTCAATTTACCGATCGATCTACGTTCCCACCCTCATCTATGGTCATGAGCTTTGGGTTATGACCGAAAGAACAAGATCTCGGATACAAGCGGCTGAAATGAGTTTTCTCCGCAGGGTGGCTGGACTCTCCCTTAGAGATAGGGTNGTAGGACTTTTTAAATCTCTGGATCTACGTCTGAATGTTGTTGATGTGCCGGCTTTAAAGTTCTTGAGCCTGGCTACAACATCCATCGTGTCAGCACATCAGCCAAAAAGTTCAGCACTTTATGAAAAAGCTCAAACTGATATTGTCAACAAGCCCTGGACCAGATTAAAGCCCTGATGATCATTATGATAACCGAGAGATTCAACCACCTCGTAACAACTGTTCAAGAAGAGGTATTGTTAATTTATTATTATTATCTAATTAGCCTTTTTAATTTAAAATTATAATCTTATTAACTCTCTTTTTTACCTCTTTGTGTTTTATTTCCAGTCTGGGACAGAGATAGCAGCTAACTTTTTCCTCTTCAGGGAAATCCACCAGATCACCTGCAGCTAAGAAGTGTGTGATGATTGAACTCTGAACTTTTCCAGGGACATGTCCCACCTGAGGGAGCAGGTCCAAGAAGAGGTTGTTGTAAGTAATGAGGACAAATATAGCCACGCTGCTGCTACTGTAGTTACTGAGATGATTTTCTCCACCGCTGGAGATATTCGCTGCAACTAGATCTGTACTTTTAGCAGAAAATGTGGACAAGTTGGTCTTTTTGGACAAAAACTTTAAACTTGATTAGTTAGATTGTAAACAGCTGCTTATTGTTCTGGTTCTGACTGTTATTGTATTTACAGTATTAAGATTTTTATTATTGTTAGTATAGTTTTATTTATTGTAAAGAGTGCTGTTTATTTAAAATATCACCCAAATGAGTCACTTTTATTTATTTTTATACAATCGTATTGTTTACAAGGCATATTTTCAAAATAAACATTTTGTAAGTCTTTATTTTGTCTTTTTTTTTGTTACCGAAAATTAACCAAACCGAAATGTGATTTTAATGTACCGTTACACCCCTAGAAGATGGTGATTGTGAGGGTAAAATTGTGTGTGTGTGTTTGTTGAAGTAACATTGTCTTTATTGTACATGTGTTTCAGTGGTTCCTGCCTCTGTTTAGAGCTGATTAAGAAGAAGAAGCTCCTCAAGACTGAAGGCCTGATGTTGACCAGCAGGACCCAGCGCCTCTTATCATAAAGTGGAAGAAAAGACCCTTAGACCAGTCTGGTGGATGACCAACCTAATATGGAGGAGACCGATATCAGATTTTAGGTTACTACAGTTTCTTTAAAGAGTGAGGAGGATAAAAAAAAAACTTACCAGGAACCCAGATTTAAAAAGTCACAAAGACAGTTCCAGCTCTTCAAAGACTCAAGTTCAAATGGAGGATGAAAAGGATGGTGAAATGACCAATCCTGACTCTCTGTTAAAGAACTCATCAGACTCTGAATCAGAACATGAAGACAGTATGAAAGACTGGAAGGAGAGCAAGGCACCTGAATCAGAAGTAAAAACTGTCAACAAATCTTTGAGCTGCTCTGAGTGTGGTAAGCAGTACGTCAGTAACCAGACTCTTCAAAGACACATGACAAGTCATTCAGGAGTGAAGTCTTCAAGATGTCTGCTTATTAAGAAATGTGTTGGAGAGAAGAAAAATGTAGAGTCATGCAGGAAAGTCCAGGAAAGGCCAAAATCAATAAGCTGTGATGACTGTGGTAAAAGATTTACTTCCAAATCAAAATTAAACAGACACATGAGAGTCCACACAGGAGACAAGCCGTTTCCTTGTGAACTTTGTGGACATAGATTTAGTCGGAAGGATACTTTAAACAAACACATGAGAGTCCACACAGGAGACAAGCAGTTTCCTTGTGATCTTTGTGGACATGGATTTAGTCATAAAACAGATTTAAACAAACACATGAGAGTCCACACAGGAGACAAGCCATTTCCATGTAATCTTTGTGGACATAGATTTAGTCGTAAGACAAATTTAAACAAACACATGAGAGTCCACACAGGAGACAAGCCATTTCCATGTGAACTTTGTGGACAGAGATTTAGTCACAAGACAAGTTTAAACAAACACATGAGAGTCCACACAGGAGACAAGCCGTTTCCTTGTGATCTTTGTGGACATAGATTTAGTCATAATACAAATTTAACCAAACACATGAGAGTCCACACAGGAGACAAGCCGTTTCCATGTGATCTTTGTGGACATAGATTTAGTCAGAAGACAAATTTAAACGAACACATGAGAGTCCACACAGGAGACAAGCCGTTTCCTTGTGATCTTTGTGGACAAAGATTTAGTCGGAAGACACATTTAAACTCACACATGACAGTCCACACAGGCGACAAGCCGTTTCCTTGTGAACTTTGTGGACATAGATTTAGTCAGAAGGCACATTTAAACGAACACATGAGAGTCCACACAGGAGACAAGCCGTTTCCTTGTGATCTTTGTGGACAAAGATTTCGTCGGAAGGACCATTTAAACTCACACATGAGAGTCCACACAGGAGACAAGCCGTTTCCTTGTGAATTTTGTGGACAAAGATTTAGTATGAAGACAAATTTAAACTCACACGTGAGAGTCCACACAGGAGACAAGCCGTTTCCATGTGAACTTTGTGGACATAGATTTAGTATGAAGACAAATTTAAACTCACACATGAGAGTCCACACAGGAGACAAGCCGTTTCCTTGTGAATTTTGTGGACAAAGATTTAGTATGAAGACAAATTTAAACTCACACATGAGAGTCCACACAGGAGTCAAGCCGTTTCCTTGTGAATTTTGTGGACAAAGATTTAGTATGAAGACAAATTTAAACTCACACGTGAGAGTCCACACAGGAGACGTCATTTCCATGTGAACTTTGTGGACAAAGATTTAGTAAGAAGACAAATTTAAACTCACACGTGAGAGTCCACACAGGAGACAAGCCGTTTCCATGTGAACTTTGTGGACATAGATTTAATCATAAGACAAATTTAAACAGACACATGAGAGTCCACACAGGAGTGGAAACTTTCTACCGGAAAATATTAAAATAATTATTATAGGCCATGAGATGGGTGGGTTTCCTCCCACAGACCGAAAAACATGCTTGTTAGGCTGATTGGTGACTCTAAATTGACCCTAGGTGTGAGTGTGAGAGTGGATGGTTGTTTGGTGTGAGTGAGACAGGTCCCTCTTGTAAATGAGTCCCCGTGACTCAACGAGGCTAGCCTGTATAAATAAAGGTTGAATGAAAGATGCAACTGGTGTTTTAACACCCAAATAAAATTAATTTTGTAAATACCCTGATGCATGCTCAATAATCCAGGTAGAAAAATCTAAAAAAGCTAAGTCTGGTCCTCTGGACATTCAAAAAAATAAAACAAAACAAAAAAGATGTAGAAACGTTTCGTCTTTCGTCCGAAAGACTTCCTCAGTCTGAGACAGTGTTGCCAGGTGAGAAATGTAGGATTATCGTACTAGCGCCCTAAAATTATCGTATTTTGAGGGAAATTATCGTACACCCGTCATAAACAAAATAACAAGTATGCACAATAGTCACTCTATTGTTGAATAGCGTCTAACAGGCACTCACAGCTTTGTGGCGTCAGTACTGGTGGGAACCATGGACATTAATACGCATTATTGTCTGGTGGCAACTAATGAGCCCCCCCCCCAACCACCACTCCCCCCACTCTTCTTGTTTTGTTTCATGGCTGTCGGGTTATTAAACCACCACCGAGCTGAAGGGTGGACAGAAGACAGGAGATTTAAAATAAAATAAAAAACTAATTCTGTAAAATTAATTTAATAACTCAACTAAATTCTGTCTATTAAGTTTGTATTTTCAAGGAAATAATTACTTGATCTTTAACTTTACTGATATCGCTGCTAAAAACATCCCTTAATATTCTTATTTATTTTTGGAAATGCATTCTTTGTTTCATACCCTGGACATTCCATAAAGACATGTTGAACCGTTTCAGGGAAATTGCTGGTGCATATGTCAAAAAAAAGTCCTGTTTCATGCTTTCTAATTATTTTAAGAGACTTATTAAAGCTTGTGATGTGCGAGTTCCTGTTTCTTCCTGCTTTCCTTGTATATCTTACCTTTTTATGAATGTTGAATAGAATAGAATAGAATATATCTTTATTGACCTTGACATTGCACCGGGGGCACAAAGACAACGTTAATGATTACGCACATTCATCATGGATAGGGACGAGCGCACGAAGTCGCAGCAGTATAAAACCGCGCCACCACAATCAGATATGGAAAAAGGAAAGACACAATAGGTATCATTTGTGTTATTCAAAAAGAGAGTCTATCAAAGATTGCCTGAGGACACTCCATGATAAAGTCCCAAAAACTCTAACAGCATTAGCACATCACACGAGACATAGTTGCAGTTTTGACGACAGGCGGGAGGAACAGTCTGTGTCTTTCTGTTCAGATAAGAGCAGTTCGCTGGTCTCAGAGCTCAGCTCCCACCGAGAACACACACACAGAAACCTCTTGGGGGAGGGTGGATGGGAGGGTAGCGGGCCCTACAGCTCCCAGCTCAGGAGAAAATTTGTAGGCAGCATTCAAGGCCAGAGACCAGATTAGATTTGTTGCTTATTTTTCAGTCAGACCACAGTGTTCTTTTTACTGCAGTCTTTTAGTCCAGGTGCAGCTTCTGGGTCCAAATCGCCGAATCGAGTCAGGTTCCGAGCTAAGAAAAGATCCTTCCGTATGTGCCCTGTTTTTAATCCGAGCGGCTGTAAAAACGAGTCCCACACACCACGGTCCGCGGCGGCCGCCACTCACCACCGTGTGATTCAGCTCGCACACAGCTGGGAAGGTCATTCATAGCCTGGTTCAAAGCATTTTTGCTGAGCAGGAAGTCTCGCCAGCTCGCCGATCGCGGCGGTCCCTCAGCCTTCAGTGGCAAGATCCACCGGTATCCCAATAAATCACAGAGGTTCCACGTCCCCGACAGAGTGAGCGGACAGTTACATTAGCCTGCTCATCGAGTCCATAATGTAGCTCACCGCATGCGTGTCGTAAGGGCGCTCTGGCTCTCCCCGGCCAGAACGCTTCGTGGAAATTTATGTTATCGATAGTATCGATAGATGAAATGGCCCAGAAAGCAGTCCACGCACATAAATCCATCCCAAATTGGTTCGAGCGAGCGCTGAAGAGTTATAGACGAGACAAATGCAGAAGCAGGGAGGGGGAAACCAGCGAGGTGAGGAGCGAAAGGAGATGCGACCTTCCCTGTCGAGAGCTGAAGATAGATAGACATGACATGTGTAAATGTCTTCCTGTATCAGTAATGTCCCAGTTTTCCTGTCATGTTTTCTTAATATTATATTTCTTTACTATAATTTAACGTTCAACTTTATTTAATAAACGTTCTATCATTTTCATCACTTCTTCCAGACCGGTGTCACACCCGGCTCTGCTTTTTCTAACTCATGGGGCGGGCGCAGCGGACTTTTCAGCCAATCATGGTCGTTGTTCTGCATATACGTCACTCTTATGTCACATTTAGAAAAGCACGATTGGCTGTGAAGAGAAATACACACGTTTAGAAGTTCTATATGGTAATCTCATTTGAATCGAATACACTACTGTATATGATTAATACACGGGTGCTCTATAATCAAGGTATTCACAACTGTTTTACATATGTTTATGCAATTAGACAACATTATAAGACATACTTTTAGATCTAACAAACAGGAGGTTCAGATGCAGATAACATGCTAAGCGGGCAGATGCCCTTTGTGCTTCTCTTGGCCTTCTGAGGAGATCAGAGCACACAGACACACAAACAACTAATGAATCACACTACTAAATAAGTAGTACTTATGAACCACACACATACTAGGATCTGGACATTAATTTACATTAATATCGCACACAGGACACATCTAATGGTACATTTCTAAAACTCTCTTACTGAGCAGATAAGCAGAACAAAGAACACAGTTTCTAGAGACTTTTGCACCAGCCATAAATCTCCAAGGTCGTAAAACAGATAAACAGGAGAGCTGCAGGACTCCTTATCAATGCTTTAAGCCAATCAGAGACCAGAGAAGCCCAAAGCTGCATCTTCATACTCCAAAACATCTCAGATATCTTCAGCACTTTTTGAGGAACCTCGCCTAGGACAGGTCTGTCAAAATGCTCACAATTCTCTGTGCACAAAGAATTGCTTATTCATGATGTAACTCTGTTAACCTGTAAACCTGTGTTTCTGTCAATAAATCTTCATCATTTTCCTAAGAGAGACTGGTCATTCGAACACCTCATGAGAAATCCCTTCAACATGGTGACCCCGAACGTCTGGCCTTCTCTCTTTCTCTGATTTGGGGGTGCGACGATGACTTTCTTCAGATGTTTTGCAGTGGAGCTCTGTGACATGACTACATGAGGTGAGTCGACCGTGTTTTAAACAAAAACGACTATTTGGCCACAGTCCCAAATTAAACTGCAAACAGAGGAAGTTCAGTCTCGTGATGTATTATGGTTCTTAGAGTTAAAGTTAAATATACGTATTTGGCTTGTTCTGACGACACAGGTTTCAGTTTGAACAGACGCTTGTGTGTGTTTGTGCGAGACGGTCCCGGCGGCTCGGTGTCGGGCCGAGGCGCGTGCTCGTGAAAGGGGGGGGGCGCGTGCTCGTGTTTTTTCCTTCGTGTGTGTCGTTGTGGGTGTGTGGTTCGGGTTTCATTTAATCACGAGGTGCTCGAACATTTAGGCTTTGATTACTTACTTTTGGGGGATAGACGTTTTCTATTCGGACCGTGGAGGCAGGTTGTGGCCGCTTGTTTGCGTGGGGCGGATTCATTCGTCCGCATGACTAGTGGGAGTCACGGAGACCTGTTTCACTGTCTCGTTTAGAAAAGTGGTTCCGGGGCGTCCGATCCTTTGAGTAGCTGGAAGAGGTCGTTCGACTTGTTTCATGCCCGCACATGAGTAGAAAAAACGACTGCCGCTTGTTTCATAGAGATCGGACGCGGCCGAAGTCTCGCGGCGGGGAGGGGTCGCGGGAAGTTCACGCTGAGGTGAAAACTACAGCTCCCAGTGTGCCTTGCGCTGAACTTGCGGATCAGTGCAGTGGAATCGCGCTGGGCGTTGCCGTATGAGGTCTGTAGTAAAGATAAAAGGGATGGAGCAACCGAAGAGGGTTGTGTACGGAAGCTCAGTGGTGACACTTGAAGCAGCCGACGAGGGTTGCATACGGAAGCTTGGAGATGCCACTTGGGCCTGTGTTTAATTTGTTTTATGATATTTTGCGTCGCATTTCTTTACATTTGTTAAGGTGAATCATTGTTTTGGGGGGAAGGGATCCCAATTATTTGTCCTCGTTTCTTTTGTCTGTTCGTGTCAATTAATGTCAAAGGGGGGTGTCTTTATATATATATGTCCATTTTCTGTGTTTTTGATTGCCATTAATTGTTTGTGTCGACTCAGAGAGAGTGAAGTGAGTGTGAAGACGTGAAGTTTTCTTTTTCCAGTGGTGAATGGTGCTGCTATATTTTGCATGACTGGCAGAGGGCGCTGTTGTGGAACAGGGGGGCAAGTCTGATTTTCCACAGGCTTGGCCCTGTAGTTCTAATGCACAGCTCATCTGTGGATGCTTGTGAAATAAAGATTTTGGGTGAATGTTTTGAGAGGCAATTTATGGCACACATGCAAAATAAAATGAAAACTAAGAATAAGAAATGCAGGAACAAGGAAACATTTTTGAGCTATTGCTTAGGATCCGAGCAAATATCAGACTTTTACCAACGATAAAAACAGAGAGGGATAACAATTGGAGCGAACCTGCATCAAAAATTGTTGAGAAAGCAAACGGATCAACAGAAATGTAACTAATTTAGTCCTAACCAGATTTAAACAAGACAAACAAAAGATAGCTCATTGTAAAACGGTCGCAGACTATCAACAGTTAATTAATAATTATGATGAACAGCTAAAACAGATTGACTTTCTACAAGAATTGTTCTTAATTGCGGCCACTGAACAGAAATTAGGGGACACAGAGAACTGTTCAATTTAAAATAAAATTCAGAGCAACAGGTGGCAGGAAGAAGAGCAGTCAAACAGCGCCACCTACAGGAGGTTGAAGCAAATTGCAGAAACTGAAGGAGGAAAAAAAAGCCAGAAAAAGGTGTAATGATATGAAAAGGTTCATATTGGACGAGAGGGGCAGGAAGGCCACTCAGAGGTTGTGGAAATACCAGAGAGACGATCAGGCAGGTGAGGTGAAAATTATCTAGAAATCAGCCACAGAGCGAAAAGCTTACTTTGAGAAGTTTCAGAGCATCAATTAGATGAACACGAGAGTTCTAGAGAAAAATCAACAATCAATCAATTAATCAATCACCTTTATTTAACCAGGTAGAGCCCGTTGAGACAGAGATCTAGTTTACAAGGGTGACCTGGTCAAGTGGTCAGCAGCACACGTCACATTGGCAACAGGCATTTGCACTTATCAAAGGAAAATAGAGAAAACTACAATCACAGTAAACAGATGTTGACATTTAAGAACCAACAGGATATGACAGATTTCTATATACATTATATACAAAACAAGCAGACAGATCTCGGTTGGGTAAATAAAGTTAAGAAAAAATCAACAATGACATGTAGATTGGACAGTCAGATTGGATTAGACAGTCGTGGGTCAAGATTAAATTCATTTTCAATTTCTGGTCAGAACTTTTTGTAAAATTTCTGCTTTTGGACTTTAGATTAGAGGTGAAAAACCCGTTGTGCAGACCAGACCCTGCGAGATGTGTTTTGGTTGGAGACAAATGCCGAATGAAACAAATATAGCTTTTGAATTTTGGTTTAATGATATATTGGCGTTAGATTAATTTGTTTTTCTTTCACAGCCTAACAGCACAAAGCTGTTAGAAACGGAGCGGGAGACAGGCAGACTTCTTTATTACCACACACACACAATGTATTTTGCCATGAGCTAGGATTCAACCAAAATACATGAAACTCTTGTGTTTGGTATCACGAGATTAGGGTCAGCGCGTATGATTCAATTACGATTTAATGCGTAAAGCAGACTTTGACTCTGGTTCATTGTGACTCCGCAAGTGAACAGCTGCCAGTCAGTGAGAGTGACATCTCTCACTCATGGACACAAAACAAAGACAGTTAAAGGGCAAAGAACTGTCACTATGAACTTCCTCAGCCATAGGTCAAGGCAAAAACCTGAATAAAAGAACAGTCCAGGACATGAACAGAGGTCAAAGTCATCAGACACAACGTGAAATCAAGCGAATTCAGGGCCTGGGGCACCCTGAGACAGCCACCAGAACAAAGTGGCGTGTCACTGAAGCTGACATGAGTTGAACAATGGACAAGCTCGCACGACAAGAGCAAGTGAAACAGCTGTCTGGGGTCACCCTTTCCAGCGACTAGAGTAGGGGTCAGCCTTGCTTGAATCAGGTTGAGTCGGGCGTGGGCCTAGGTCTCGTGAACCCAAACGTAATAGACATTATTAAAGATACACCTAAAAGGCAGGGAGGACATGCCCCAGCATGTCACACAATTATTAGGTTAATACTGATTTATGGGCTCTGTCTGTTTGCTTCTCCCCATCCCAGTAGGCTTTAAAACAAAATAAAGCTCTCATCCCGAGGCCTACAGGAAAATGAGTTTGTGAATATTTTCACAGGTAAAATTGGTGTCACCTCAATTATTCATATTAGGTTTAAAGGGTAAAATATTGAATGGCATTTCTCCTCGAGGGGAGGCATTGGCAGGAATCTGGTGGGTACAACGAGACCGATAAATTAGGAACATGTTTTCAAAGGTGAGGAGAGCACATGAACAAATACAGGAAATTTCAGTGGTGGTCAGGTGAGGATAGTTGTTTCTGTGGGCAAATAAGCGGAGCATCGTGAGTGCTGGTTTGGCAGAAGGCGGCAGTCAGATCAGTGTTTTGACACACTGGTAGGCCTGAAGCGAAAAGGAGAACACAGTCAGCGCAGAGGGCAAAAGGCAAGGCTCTGTGTGAACTTTGGAGGGCAGCACAAACTAAGCTCATTCAGAGGACAAGAGAGGGTTGTGAACAGCACAGGGAGACGAGTGAGGCAGACAGGAGAAATGATACCGCTTCTTAACATCACCACCACAACGAGACCTACTAAACAACAAAAACGTGACCGTTTGGCTGAGTTGGAAGCAAAAGAAACATCAGGAAACATCAATTGGAACTACAATGTGGGCCCAACACAGAAGCCTGTGGCGGCTCCTGAAGAGAGTCGCTGAAAACAGGACCATGGAGTTGGAGTGGAGCATGTGGAGTGTGAATCCATCCAGAAGATGGAGAAGAGGATTTTGAGGAGCAGCAACTCGCGCGTGTGGAGCACACCAGCTGAAGGGGATTTCAGCTGGTGACACACACACATTTAAATTTTCTGATCAGAACATTACGCCGTGCATTCATTGTGTGAGCCTCAACAGACGAGGAGGTCGCGCGAACAAGGAAATTTTCGACCGTGATGACACCGGGTCATGAGATAATAATTGGTTGTACAGACATACTCGAACCGGTAAAAGGGTTCAGAAATTTATGGTTGGTGTGCCGCGCTCACCGGCTGACTAGGGGCATTAAATAAAAATAAAAAATTAGAAGAGAAGACAACAAACCGGTCCTAAAATTTTTTAATAAATTATTACATGACATGTCAAAGTCAAGTCAAAGTCAAAGTCAACTTTATTGTCAGATCTGCAATATGTACAGTGCAGGACATACACAGGACCGAAATTGCGTTTCTCTCAGTCCCTCGGTGCAACAGTAAACATCTAAACATTGAAACACTGAAACATATAATAATAGACATAAGCATAAAAATAGTAAAACTAACACTGTCCTGAGTTGTTTTTTTTTTTTTTGTTTTTTTTTGCATAGTGGTATAAAAAAAGAGTATAAAAAGTATAACTAAAATAAACTAAAGGTTTCTAGCATTGACATTTGCAAAGTGGCAAAGCAGCGTATGAGTCAATGTACACAGTATATGTATGAGGTAGTAGTTGATGTTGTTGTAGAGGCAAAAAGTGGCATATGCAGTAAGGCACATTGGGCATCCCTAAATAAGACCGTTCAGAGCACACTGTATATGTATATGATGTATGTATGTATATGATATGTATGTATATGATATGTCATGGTTTTCTTGTAAAAATTAGATCAGATAATGGTACACATTTTAGCAATGCAAATCTAGGGAATGTTCGATATGCTTAGGCCTCAACATGTTAGTATACTTTTGGAAAATTGGCTGTAATCTGTGCACAGACTAAAATTAATTGATTTGGGGCTTTACAAAATGGCCGTTAGGGCTGAGGTCATCTGTAGATAGGGGGTAAGGGTTGTTATAATGTCGCATATAATGTATTTTGAGAGACTAATAGTTGTTTGTCCAGCTTCCATCTACAGACCTTTGAATCCGTTACACCTGAGAGTGCTAAGCCTGGACGTGGCCGGAGGGTCCACTGACACCTGGGGTGTTTCTCAGGGCCTCTAGAGGAGAGTGGCCTGAGCCAAAGGGGGAGTGCGCACAGCTGAGCAGTAGAGGCGCACATCACTAGCTCCTCGCCAGAGAGGGAGAGCCACAGCCTGAGAGGGGTCCGGAAAAGGGGGTCTCAAAGGTCATCACATCAAGGGAGGCAACTCGGTCGGTGCTGCACAGCTGAGAGGGTTGGTTTTGCACCTGGAGGGAGTGGTCCACAAGAGCGGTGGGCTGCCCGGCATCTTCATCCTTGAGATCGGGTTCGAGGAAGGTGTGGGTCTCATCTTTGCATCGTTTCTCATCTTTCCATCGTCTCACTTCCTCTGCCGTGGAAGTCATCTGTTCGTGAGGTGTTCTGGTTCGAGTGGTGGAG
>JBBPBX010036326.1:21182-31541 GCA_038048925.1 Garcialebias charrua | reverse complement strand
TTTGAAATCTCGCAAAAATGTAAATACAAATTAATGCGGATCAGAAGTGTTTCCATCAACTGGCTTGAAGCGCATCTACCAGGCCACGCACAGCGTCATTACGTCAGACGTCAGCGTCATTACGTCAGACGTCAGCGTTACGCATGTCTACAGTAAACAGGAAGTAGCGGTTGAAAACAGAACCCGACCACACATCTCGGCAAAATGGAGAGAATATTTCAGGTATGTGTTGCTATCGGGCAAGTTGTATTTATTCTGTCATGCCAACTAGTTTTAGCGATGTTACATGTTGTCCGGAGCGGAAACAGCTGATCAGTCACATGACGTGAATGTTCGCTACGGCAGAAATGAGTCGGCAAATCTGTTTCCATCTGTCGTTTTGCGCATCAGCTCTCTTTCGAAACCCCCAAAAACCACCTCAAGCGAGCGTATCAACTTTTGAGCGAATTAGAGGAAGTTAACTCAAATTTTGCCGTTTCCATTCAGCTTTTCTGATGCGATGCTTCAAAATGCGCATCTAGAAACCTTGATGGAAACACGGCTACTGTCTTGTAAACTTTTCCTTTGACCTTTGCTGACACCTTTTTGTCACAAATCACTCCTGAAACTTTTCTCCATCCATTCCATCCTACCTGGACTCTCTTTTTCACTTATTTCCCACATTCCCATTTTCCTGGATAGTGGACCCCAAGTACTTGAAGTCCTGCACCTTTGTGACCTCTGCTCCTTGTAGCCTCACTGTTCCACCAGCCTCCCTCTCATTCACACACATGTACTCTGTCTTACTACGGCTGACTTTCATTCCTCTTCTTTCAAGTGCATACCTCCACCTCTCCAAGTTCTCTTCCACCTGTTCCCTGTTCTCACCACAGATCACAATGTCATCTGCAAACATCATAGTCCATGGGGATTCCTGCCTGACCTCATCTGTTAGTCGGTCCATCACCAGAGCAAACAAGAAGGGGCTCAGAGCCGATCCTTGATGCAATCCCACCTCCACCTTGAAGCTATCTGTCACTCCTACAGCACATCTCACCACTGTCCTGCTGTCCTCATACATGTCCTGTACCAGTCTAACATACTTTTCTGCCACTCCAGATTTCCTCATGCAATACCACACCTCCTCTCTTGGCACCCTGTCATATGCTTTTTCTAAATCCACAAAGACACAATGGAGTTCTTTCTGACCCTCTCTGTACTTCTCCATCAGCATTCTCAAAGCAAATATGGCATCTGTGGTGCTCTTTCTTGGCATGAAACCATACTGCTGCTCACAGATAGTCACCTCTTGTCTAAGTCTTGCTTCCACAACTCTTTCCCAGATCTTTATCGTGTGGCTCATCAACTTAATTCCTCTGTAGTTGCTACAACTCTGTACATCACCCTTGTTCTTAAAAATGGGCACCAGCACACTTCTTCTCCATTCCTCAGGCATTTTCTCACCCTCAAATATGCCATTGAATATTTGAGTCAAAAACCTCACTGCCATCTCTCCAAGACATTTCCAAACCTCCACTGGTATGTCATCAGGTCCTACTGCCTTCCCCTTCTTCATTCTTTTCAGAGCTTTCCAGACTTCACCCTCACTAATCTTTCCCACTTCCTGGTCCACAGTTTCTATGACCTCCACTCTTCTTTCTCTTTCATTCTCTTCATTCATTAGCTCCTCAAAGTAATCCTTCCATCTTCCTGTCACACTCTCCTCACTTGTTAGAACATTACCATTCCTATCTTTAATAAGCCTAACCTGCTGCACATCCTTTCCAGCCTGATCCCTCTGTCTTGCCAATCGGTACAAGTCCTTCTCGCCCTCTTTAGTGTCCAGTCTCCCATACAACTCATTGTACGCCCTCTGCTTTGCCTTAGCTACTTCCCTCTTTGCTCTATGTCCCATCTCCTTATATTCCTGTCTCCTCTCTTCAGTCCTCTCACTGTCATATTTCTTCTTGGCTAACCTCTTTCTTTGAACAGCATCCTGCACTTCACTATTCCACCACCAGGTTTCCTTATCATCCATTCTCTGTCCAGATGACACACCAAGTACCTTCCTACCTGTCTCTCTAATTGCTGTTGCTGTAGTAGCCCAGTCATTTGGAAGCTCTTTCTTACCACCAGAGCCTTTAACAGCTCCTCTCTGAAATTCTCACAACATTCTTCTTTCTTCGGCTGGGCATGTATTATGCAAAAAAAAAAAAAAAAAACAACAACCTGCAATTTAGGCCAAAAATAGGCCCAAAAATATGGTACATAACCAGTGGTGGGCACAGTTGTGCAAATCTGCTAACAGCGGCGCTAATTTGTTTTGTTTTGTTTCTGGTTAGTGGATTAGCATTTTCGCTGTCTTTGGAAACCTTTAGCAGAATAGACTATATGCCACAGACATCTGTTCTGGCACCTCCGCATTCATGAGCCAGACCGCGCACTTCCGGTTAGCGGGAAAGACACGAACATAAATGACTAAATACAATTAATAAAACATCAGCATACACACCAATAATAACTCTATACACGTATAAATCCATATAAAATTATGGCGACGTTCCCCCTACAGACAGGCGAGATAAACTATGCGCCCGAACCCCCCCTCGGAACAGCTGTTCCCACCGGTGGGCGGACACAACGGAACTCACTTGTAGCGCCAGCAGCGCACGGCCGTTTCCCGTTTCGGGTCGTTGTCATGGTCTGCTACTAGGAGCTAACGCTAACAACAACGGCAGTGGATCGGAACCGGAAGTGCGGGATGTGTCCCATATTTTAACGGAGGTACGTCACACCTACCCGTGGCATATAGCCTATTAGCTTCTGATAAACCTTCTTCTTCTTCCTTCTTATTCTTTCTCTCTTCTGTCCTCTACATCTTCCATCCTCACTCCAAAATTTCAACTTCACTCCAAGGTTTTGCCAACTTTAAGTCTACTGGCAAAGTTCACAAATTTGTTCCTGTTTGTTGTGGGACGTGTCTTGAAGAGTCCGTTAGGCCCGCTATTGGTTTACAAGATATGCACGTGACAAGATGTGATTGGTCAATGCAGCTTCAACTGGAAGGAGACGAAGACGTGTGCTATAAGTGACTTTGGGCTTGTTGTTTTCTAAAGTCGCTAGTAAATCTTGTGAGTCACAGGTTGTATTTTTGGGCTTGTTTTGAACGTGGAGTTGCTTATTTGGGCTTGACTTTATTTGAGAGTGAAACTAGTTGATGAACTCCCAACTCCGTACAATAAAGCAAAAAACAAGTGGTAGTAGCTTATCCCTTCTATGCCCCCGTTTCCTGTTTATCGCTCCTGCCCAAGTTGGCGAGAAGACAGGCACACACATAGACATACAAATGTACATCTATGGGTGCACACCCCAAACTCTCTCATACTGTGGCCAATCACTAGGGGGCTCCACTCACACGCAGATGTCAGCATGTTTTGTTTTGAACAATATGTAGAAAAAAATTACATATGCAAAATTTTATTTTTGCTGTTGTTTATGTGTAATGCCATAATAAATGTAAGTTTATATTGTTTAAAACGGCCTCTGTTTTACACAATGTGGAGGGTTGCCAGTTGGGCTTGCTTTCATAGAGCTGGTTGCTTGTTTTTATCATGAGATCTGGCAACACTGTGACTGAGTGACAGTCATCTGAGCAATTAGCGGTTTAGTTTTGGTACCTGTTTATTCACCCTTTACTACCTTTACCCTCATTTTTAGTGTTCAACATCTGAAAACACACACGGTGGACTGACTTTTAAAAAGTTATACGTGTGGCCCTTAAAATCCCAGACTATTCAGAATGATGCAGTTCAGGATAAAGGACTGAGACAGAGGATTACAGAAAGGGTGTATGCTGGGTGGAGGCAGGGGTTAGACGAATTAGAAATTGGGCTCAAATCCCGGCCACAGTGTGCCACGCTCCAGGCTTTATCCAGCCCCGCTTCAAAGAGCTCTGAAATCTCTCCAGAACCACTCAGACAAATTACAGTAATAAACAACAAGTAACCTTTCTACACACACACATACACACAACAAACGTCTCCCAGGGGGGGAAACTAACAGGCCAGAATCCCATCGCCCTGTCGACTGAACCCTGACAAGTCTGCCCTGCTGCTGACTGCCTGTTTCCAACTTTGTTTGTTTGTTTACACGAAGACAGCAAAGAAGGCAGTAGCAGGGAATCTTATCTTCACAGAGCTAAAGCTGAAAGGAATCGGAAAACATGAAAAAAAAATCCACTTACATGTGATTATGTGTGGTTTGATTTGGAGCGATAAGATGATACGGGCAAAAACGAGTGACTGACCTACGGGAAAGCTTGGGCGTGCTGGTTCTGATTGTCTCCTTACTGTAAACCACAGGAGTCTGCAAAACACATGAATGGATCCGCATTGACATATCGAATAAAAAATAAACGATTTCACGTTCTTTCATAAAAAAAAAAAAAAGGGAAAGTGATGATTCACCTTTGCTGAGTGAGGTGCATGGCGCTTGATGGTGGTGTAGCAGGATGACCTGCGGTCTTTGAAAGCACCACACATTTAGAGATGTGATTGGTGGGTCTGGGGCTACTTCCGGTATAAAAAGGGGGTAGTCCTCATTAGTAGACACGTCATCCGCGCTAGCGTTGCGCCAGCGTTGAGGTGCAGGGTCGCGATGATCAACTGTTCTCGCGACATGGACGAGTTTCCTGTTTCCCTCTGCTTTTGAGGTGGAACACAGTGAGTACTGAAGTGCCAGTTTTTCTGTTTCTTACAAATTCAGATTTTAATTCATATTTATGTTTGGTAGCTGCTGCTGTTTGTCCTTTGGCGACCGTCCTGTTCCCTGTTTGTTCGTGGCCGTGTGACTGTGCTGTGGTCCGGATTGATTGTCCCGACTGGTTCTGCTCCCCTTCCGGGTCGTCCCTTGCCTGCCTGCTGGTCCTGGGACTGTTTGGGGCCCGCTGTCTGGACGGCGTGGCGTGGGTCACGTCACGCGTCCTGCGGGCCGAGCTGAAGCCGACTGATGCCAGCTCAACCATTCACACAGGTCAGGTGTCGGTTGGAGTGGCGTCTCCAGGTGCAGCGGATTACACCAGGGTGGACTCTGGAACTACTGAGAGGGACTGTGTGTGGGGTTTTTCCCTTTTAACATATTTTGTATTGTATTGTATTTCTGAATTGCACTTTTATTCTGAACTGAACTTTAACTGCCTTTTTTAAACTGTAAATATTTTAAATTTAGGATTTTAGCCTTTTTAAACTGTAAATATTTTAAATAGGATTTTAATTAATTAAACTACTGTGCAATTTAAGGTGTGTGTGCGTGAAATTGTCTCAAGCCTCATCTGCAACAGGTCTACGTGCCTGAAGGGTAATTTTTAGTAAAGTTTTTAACCAAAATCACTTTCTTTTATTAAAGATTATTTTTTAAACTAGATTATTTATTTTTTTAAACTAAAGTTCCCAATTTTAATCATACCCGTCCGGCTACATTTGGCGTTGTTTGGTAGTTTTTGCAGTTTTGAGGCTGGGACATTTTTACTATTTTGTATTGTGACAAGCAGTGAGATGTTTTGTGTGTGCAGTGTGATAAGGACAAACAGCAGCAGTGCACCTGTTAACTCGTATTTTTTTATTTTTTTTTAAAGAGATCAGCAGGCCTCTACTGTGGCGCTGGTTATGTAGTGGCTCTCTGGGTTTGGAGAGCCATGTTCGTTGTGTTCGACCCTGATGGCAAGCTGGATCGACGGGACGTCGATTCAGTTTTCGGGGGTGAATGTAGCAGGATGACCTGCGGTCTTTGAAAGCACCACACATTTAGAGATGTGATTGGTGGGTCTGGGGCTACTTCCGGTATAAAAAGGGGGTAGTCCTCATTAGTAGACACGTCATCCGCGCTAGCGTTGCGCCAGCGTTGAGGTGCAGGGTCGCGATGATCAACTGTTCTCGCGACATGGACGAGTTTCCTGTTTCCCTCTGCTTTTGAGGTGGAACACAGTGAGTACTGAAGCGCCAGTTTTTCTGTTTCTTACAAATTCAGATTTTAATTCATATTTATGTTTGGTAGCTGCTGCTGTTTGTCCTTTGGCGACCGTCCTGTTCCCTGTTTGTTCGTGGCCGTGTGACTGTGCTGTGGTCCGGATTGATTGTCCCGACTGGTTCTGCTCCCCTTCCGGGTCGTCCCTTGCCTGCCTGCTGGTCCTGGGACTGTTTGGGGCCCGCTGTCTGGACGGCGTGGCGTGGGTCACGTCACGCGTCCTGCGGGCCGAGCTGAAGCCGACTGATGCCAGCTCAACCATTCACACAGGTCAGGTGTCGGTTGGAGTGGCGTCTCCAGGTGCAGCGGATTACACCAGGGTGGACTCTGGAACTACTGAGAGGGACTGTGTGTGGGGTTTTTCCCTTTTAACATATTTTGTATTGTATTGTATTTCTGAATTGCACTTTTATTCTGAACTGAACTTTAACTGCCTTTTTTAAACTGTAAATATTTTAAATTTAGGATTTTAGCCTTTTTAAACTGTAAATATTTTAAATGGGATTTTAATTAATTAAACTACTGTGCAATTTAAGGTGTGTGTGCGTGAAATTGTCTCAAGCCTCATCTGCAACAGGTCTACGTGCCTGAAGGGTAATTTTTAGTAAAGTTTTTAACCAAAATCACTTTCTTTTATTAAAGATTATTTTTTAAACTAGATTATTTATTTTTTTAAACTAAAGTTCCCAATTTTAATCATACCCGTCCGGCTACAGTGGCACATCAAATCCACAGAGTTAAGGCCTAAACTGTTTACAAATACTTGACAATTCTTACAACCATGTTCTGTTTGTCGCCTTTAGAGCTTTATATCACCCGAAGCCACAAGATGGAAATAGGTGTTTTACATGCGTGTTTGTCTGTATCAAAATATTTCCTGTGTCACAAAACAGATTTAATGACGTTGCCAGAAAGTAACCAATAGATGTGCCTCTGCAATTATTCAACTTTTGAACTAGAGTTCGATTAAAGCGGACTAAACACCAGCTCTGTTTAGTCCGCTTTAATGGAACTCTAGTCCGTTTGCCTAGAAAGTCTGGTTCATTTGGGGAGGTGTGAATGTGCACTCGAACTCTGATGAGGACCAAAAAAAGTGAACTCTGGTCCGCCTAAATACTTAGGTCTCAGTTCGAATGCATTGAGACTGCTCCAAAAGCAGGAAGTGGATTACAGTGCAGGGCATTCTGGGTAAATACAACCAAAACAAACACGCATTTCATATGTCATACAGCGCTGTCTCAGCGGCCTTGTGTGGAAAACATTCTCCATGGTCTTTCTGCCTTATCTTCCGCTCAAGCTGAGTCTATTGTTGAAAAATGACAAAACAGAAATCCTAAAACCACAAAAATGTGATACCACTCCATTTATGTTTTTATTTCCAGAAGAAGAAGTGTCTTCTTCAGAAGTTTTTGTGTCGTTGCCTTCAGTAGTTTTGGTGCAGCGCCACCACAGTTATGCTTTTTTGTGCCATTTAAAGCTTGTTATAACCTTTTCAGTTACACTTTTTTTGCTGATTTTAGGCGTTTTCATAACGATTCAAGATTGTTATGGTAATTTCCGCTGCTTTCAGCCTAAACTTGTTTCTGCTAATTTCAGTTTATGCTTCTTCCTGCTAGTTTCAGCTTTTTCTACTATTTCAGCTACTATTTAGCTGTTTTGTGCTAATTTAGCTTTTCAGTTCATTCCACTTTTTTTTTTTTTGCTCATTTCAGCTCCTTCCACGTCCTGGTAGTTTAAGCTTCTTTCTGCCTTTTCAGGTACTTTTCAGCTTTTTTTGTAGTTTTTCTTGTTGCTATTTTCAGCCTTTTTTAGCCAATTGCCTAATTTTTGTGCTCATTACTGCTTATTTAAATCTAATTCAGCAAATACTGTATGTGTTCTTTCTGTTTTATTCTGCTAAGTTAGACTTTTTCTTCCATTTCAGCTACATTTTACCTTTTTTTTTTTAGCTAATTTCAGCTGTTTTCAGCAAGTTCTTCAGCAATAAGCATTCACACTGCATTTTCACAGGAAATGCAATTTCTCTGGGTTTTTTTTTTTAATTTGTTTCACCAAAATGACTAACATTTTTCAATATTAATTCTGAGGCTGTGGGTGATATGCATTCCTTCAATGATAGTATAAATCATGTGGTTTGAAAGGGAATGAGGCTTAAATTTTATTCAAAGTGTATTTAAAGCCACATTGCTCAGGTGAAAGTCTTTACCTGCCCTCCAAAGCCAACCACAACCATTAGGTGTGGAATTTGACAAGGCAATAATTCACAGCCCTTTACTGTAGTTCACACGGAACTGTAAACAGTAGCTATGTTTCCATCCAATTTAAATTCGATTTTTGAGCGAATTTTAGAAAATTTCGCTAAAATGTAAATTAAAATTATGAGGATCAGAAGTGTTTCCATTAACTGGCTTGAAGCGCATCTGCAATGCCACGCAAAGCGTCTCTACGTCAGACGTCAGCGTCATTACGTCACACGTCAGCGCCATACGTCAGACGTCAGCGTTACGCACTTCCACAGTAAACAGGAAGTAGCGTTTGAAAACAGACATCTCGGCAAAATGGAGAGAATATTTCAGGTATGTGTTGCTATCGGGCAAGTTGTATTTATTCTGTCATGCCAACTAGTTTTAGCGATGTTACATGTTGTCCGGAGCGGAAACAGCTGATCAGTCACGTGACGTGAATGTTCGCTGCGGCAGAACTGAGTCGGCTAATCTGTTTCCATCTGTCGTTTAGCCGACTCAGCTCTGAATCGACTCCCCAAAAACTACCTCAAGCGAGCGTATAAACTTTAGAGCGACTTAGAGGAAGTTAACTCGAATTATGCCGTTTCCATTTAGCTTTTCTGATGCGATGCTTCATAATGCGCACCTAGAAACCTTGATGGAAACACGCCTAGAAAAGCCACAAAGGCTCAGGTGAAGGGTGAGCGATCAGTCCCGTCTCTCTTCTTTCATCTGGTTTAGCTAAGAGGAAAGGCTGACAAACACTCTCTGGTGATGTTTCTCCAAGGTCAATCCCTGTGAGACTCTAAAGCCTGACAAGCCACCAGATATTTAGGCGGCAGACAGGAGGGGAGGTGAGAAGAAGATGCTCTGTCAGCGAAGAAGAGAAAAGACCTGATGGGCTAAAAGACACAGAACCAAATGTAAATGTTTAAGGTTTGGAGGGGTGAATGGCGGTCGAGCTCCCAGAACCTCTTTCCGGCTGATCAATCTCAGTGATATCAGACAGTCATGGGAGGAATGCCAACGGCACTCACCTCTAACCCCACGTGTGAAGGCGCTACGGTGGAACAGCAACCCCCCGATTCTCCTCCTGACGACCTCCCGGCAGCCCTGTTCTAATGGAGATTTTATGGATGGTGTTTCACTTTATAGAGACTTCAGGCCTAACCGGGCATGTCTGGTAGCCAGATGTGTTATATGGTCAAAGTGGGTCAATTACTTAAGAATGAAGGCACCGAGATGCTTTTCGCAGGTACAGACATTAAAATGTCAATTAAATTTCACTCAAGCCAAAGGAGGGTACTCACGTAAAACTGCCAGTATGTCTGCTACAAAACAAATTTACACCCGCTAACCTCCTTATGAGCTATGACTCTCAAGGGAGTTGGATTCAACGAAGTACAGTACTAACACAATTTACCTGAGATTTTGACTTAACATACATGGGAAAAAAATGCCATCACTGAGTTGCTGATTTGTGGAGGCAAAATGTGAGTCTCTCAGCCCAGACAGACATTCCTCAGCCATTAAACATGCTCGACTTCATCTATTTTTGTCCCTCCAAATGAGCAATTATAAGCATTAAAAGCATTCTGCATTGACTAATTTCTTTACAAACCTTGCATCTGAAAATTAATTTTAATATTTGGTATTTTCTTTTTTTTTATTACTAAAACTGGGTTATACTGCCACTGCAAGTTGTTATGACTTTAAGATAAAACTCGGATTTTCTCATCATAACAAGACATGGAAAACTTTTATAACTATGACCAGTGGTATGCTGGTGAAGATTCTCAGTCGTCCAGGACATGATAAAATCAAAAAAGGCGTTCAATACAGAACAACTGGACTTTATTTGTAACAAACAAGACGTTTCACTTCTCATCCAAGAAGCTTTATCAATTGGACCAGTGGTGATTTTAGCTTTATCAATATGACCAGTGGTGATTTTAGCCTCTTTTGGGGGGTGCTCTAGCACCCCTAAATATTAATTCAGCACCCCTGAAAAATACAGGTAGTCCTCGACTTACGGCGGTCTCGACTTACGGCGATTCGGTGTTACAAACGCATTATCATTACCGGTAATTTAAAATATATTTTTTAATTTTTTGAAAAATCTTATTTTATGCGT
>JBBPBX010036326.1:0-17633 GCA_038048925.1 Garcialebias charrua | reverse complement strand
CGCCAGTTTTCAGCAGTGTCCGCCAGTTTTCGGTTAGCTCTGGCCTCGACATTGGAGGACCGTGTGTCCGATCAGAGGTTGCCTCATACGGATAAATGAGCTGGAAACGCTCGGTGAACTCTGTGGACGTCTCAGGCCCGGAGCAGCAGCCGCCGATCGCTCCGCCGCATACCGGGGACACGGAGCCGATGGGCGGCGGAGAGGCCTGCTGCGGCCGGGAGCTCACCTCGATGCTCCGCCTGGCAGCCTCAGATGTTGGAGGGACACCGAGCTAACATGTTAACGCGGAGAAACGGCTTCACCAGCTCCCAGTAAGTTATTAACTCTTTTTCCCTTCATTATGGCTCCAAATGTATGGAGCTAACATGCAGTTACAAACAGTTTGGACCGCGTGAAGCAGCTGGAAGCTGCAGAGCTCGGACGTGCAACGAGCTAACATGCTAACAGACATGCTAACTATTTTTTCCTTCATTATGGCTCCAAATGTACTGTATGTGTTTTTTGATAATTATGTAGGGTACTATGTTAGGATAGGCAAAGTGCTTGGAAACTGTACAGTACCGTACATGTACGTGTATAAGTGGCGGCTCGTGTGTTTTTCGACTTACGCAATTTTTGACATGCGAATGGCTGGGTTCTGTTTATTGCATTTACGATAAATAATAAAATAAACACATTTGTCCTTTAAAAATATATTTGGTCATTATTATTTTCTGGTATTTTCCTTTCTCTAAAGTGCTATCTGAATTGTGTTTATTTTCCAACACCCCCACTCCCTCCCCGAAAATAAAGAAGAAGATAAAAGAACTCCAACTTTGCTAGGAAGTAAAGCAGCACTTTTGTACCTCAAATGTTATCATACTCACAGTTTGTTCTGGATTTAAGGTGATTAAACTCTTGGATCTGTGCTAGTCAAAATGCTTCTATCTGAGTCATTCGCTGGCTAGCAAGGAGTGGACCCACTCGCCACAATGCCCAGCATCATCATGCATGTCCATCTCATCCGTCACAATAATAAGTCTGACTGGCAACAATGGCTAATAATTGTTTCTACTAAATTATTTTAGGCTCAAAAATAAAATTGAATAGCAATGGCATGGCGCTCGCACTTCTGTGATCCCATATCCACTTCCAGCGGTTGCGCTTAAAGTTTGAGAACCACCGTTGTACGTTAATAAAAAGCTTGTAGTTAGAAATTAGCCATTTTAAACATCTTGGCATCATAAAATGTTCTTTTAATGTGAGTAATTAGTTCAATATATACCTTTTTTTCTGTTTGCTTCCATAAAGCAAGACATTTTTCAAGTGGTTATGATTTTTAATCTTTCTTGAAAGTCTTTTTTTTCTTCTTTAGACTCTTTTTTCATTAATTTTCTCACTCCTTGTGGTTGACTCCTAAAAAAAGAAATAAAAACAGTAAAGAGAACAAAAAAAAGGCACCTTTACACTCAGCCAAGCCATTGTGCCGATCGTCTTAAAGGGCGACAGAAAAGAGAGGCAGACAGCAAGTGTGAGACATTGAAAGGAACGATGGAGAAAGACAGAGCCAGTGTTAACACAGAGGGAGAGATAAAAGGACGAGAAAGAGGCAGAGAGAAAGAGACGAGAGATCAAGTGTCAGGTCCACTGTGGTCCATTTTGCCCAGAGACAGCTGCAGCCACAACTGACAAATCCAGAGGGGCCCCTTCCTCTATAGGCACTGGGAAAGCACCGAGAATTATCCAGCGTCTCAGCTCTCCGCTCCTTGGGGAAGTGCTCTCTCCGTCTTTCTTTAGCTATCAGGAAAGGCGAGGAGAGGAGGAGGTCACGTCCTGTCCACTGCATCCACTGATACCCCTGTCCCGTGTTTACCATCGCTGTGCCACCACTCTCCTAAAACAAGGTAAATCCTGAAGACTCGAGGGTGTCACAGTCTTCCTCCCATGCTTCGCCTTCTACATTGTACTTCCATATGCCGTCTCATAATGATTTGTATATGTGTGTTAAAGGGATGTGAAGAGAGGTGGGGGGAGAAAGTGTGAACATCTGTGATGATAATACAACTGTGTCATTAAGGCTCCCTAACATCTGCATGTGTGTTACCTTTGGTTTTTAAATAAGCTTGTCACAGTTCAAAGGAGGCCAAATCCTGGTACCTGCTGTGTCTGTTAAAATAAGGAGCACTAAGCAAAATGAGCATGGGTTACTGTTGAAGAAAAAACACAGGGCAGGCCGGCAGCCAAGCAAGAGGCTACTAATGCCCCTTTTCCACTTGGTGGCCCGGCTCGGATGTGACGTCATATTTGCGTGCCAAGCGCGCGTTGGAGAGCATTTCCACCTCACAGATGCGCGGCGCCGCGCCAAGATTCCGGACTCATCTCAGAGCAGGTCCGAGGCCGGCTGGACCCGAACCGTGAGGAGGAGGCTGGACTGAGTTTGAGGAAGTGGCTGCCGTGAGGGAGCAAACACCGAAGGACTTTACAAGATTAACATGGTAAAAACAATTATTTGTATTAAAAATTACAGCACACATGTGTCTTAAGCCGAACTATTCCTTAATAATTCCACGTTGTTGTCAAAACGGCAGGATTTAAAAAAGTAGTTTCGCCACGTGCACGCGCGCGCACGTGAGCCGTCTTTATTTCTATAATGTAGCTAAATAAACGCTTTAAAAAATATAGTTCATAGCTGACGTTATATCAAGAGGGTGCTTGAGCTTAACAGTTCCTTAATAATTTCACGTTGTGGTCAAATCAGCTGGATTTAACAAAGTAGGTCGACACATGCACATCACATGCACGCGCGGGTGGGGTCGATCGGCGTTCTTTGTTTTAAATGTAGCTAAATAAAAGCTTAAAAAATATATTTCATAGCTGCTTTATACCACGAGGGTTCCTCAGGTTAACAAGTCCTTAATAATGTCACGTTGTGGTCAAATCTGGATTTAAATTGATTTGTTTTGACTAATTCCAAACCTATCACATGTGCTTCGAAAATAAATTATTAAAAAATCGAATTTTAATTCAAATAACTCTAACAGCTTACAGTATGCACATAAACATGTTGTGATTACATTTTGTTGGTTTGAAAAATATCTGCTTTGTGGTTTCTGAGATCTAAGATATGTGTTAAATACTAGTAGAAAAAAAAAGCTAGGTCGACACACTTATGTCTATTAAAAATCGAATTTTAATTCAAATAACTCCAACAGCTTACAGTATGCACATAAACATGTAGTGATTACACTCTGTTGGTTTGAAAAATATCTGCTTTGTGGTTTCTGAGATCTAAGATATGTGTTAAATACTAGTAGAAAAAAAAGCTAGGTCGACACACTTATGTCTATTAAAAATCGAATTTTAATTCAAATAACTCCAACAGCTTACAGTGTGTATATAAACATGTAGTGATTACACTGTGTTGGTTTGAAAAATATCTGCTTTGTGGTTTCTGAGATATTTGATATATGTATATATATCTTACATATATCTTATAAAAGATATCTACATATAAAACAGTTTCTAGACTGAATTACCGGTAACCATGTTTTTCTTTTTTTTTACAGTTAAGACGAAGAAGTCAACACCAGAATTTATCAACTTGTGTCTTCTGGAGGAAGCACATGAGACAACAGGAAAAAAATCATTTAGGTGGATGCAGTATTTATTTTTGTGCTTTTTTCACTTCTTAGTTTTCATAATAAACATTTTATTTCTTAAGTGGTGTCATTGAACAATAATTTCCTAAACATATTTTACAATGTTAAGTGTGTACAGTATAGTGTTTGTTTAAAAACATACTGGAAGTTAAGAATATTACACAATATTATTGTGGGCGACCGTGGTGTAGTGGTAATGGCAGTCGACCCCTGATCGGAAGGTTGGAGGTTCGAATCCCGCATCCGCCCACCATGTGTTGTGTGTCCCTGGGCAAGACACTTAACCCCGAGTTGCTCCCGGTAGGTCTGGATGGCGCCTTGCAAGGCAGGCTACCACTACCGGTGTATGAATGTCTGAATGAATGGGTGGATGGCTGGTATTGTAAAGCGCTTTGGGGCTCCTCACAGGGGGCTGGAAAGCGCTATATAAATAAGCTCCATTTACCATTCAATATTTTCCATTTGCATTTGACCTTTAAAGAATCATAAGAAAAAGATTATTAGATTTGAACAGCCATCCATCCATCCATCCTTCCTGTTGTCGTGTCATGAGTAGTGCAGCAGCTTTTGCCAGGATGCACAGATGTCAACATGAACCCATCCATCCATCCATCCATCCATCCTGATGTCGGGTTGTGGGTGCAGCAGCTTTTCCAAGGATGCACAGACGTCGCCGTCAACCCCGATGAAGCTGTTCTTGGATGCCCAAACGAGTTTCCTGATCAACAAACATTTAATTATTAATACTTTGTTTTTACGTTTAAAGAAACATGCTTTTAATGTTTATGGGACAGTTTAAACCAAATTATCCATTTGCATTTGACTTTGAATTAGCCCTGACAAAATATTACCGTTTAAATTTAATGAAATACAAACATTTAATATTACCTTACTGTAAAAATAGTTTAACTGATTACAGGGCAGTGTGATCAATGTGTTAAGCAATGTTAACAGGAACCTTGTGCATATATGAGAATAATCTTTATTATAAAGAAACAAAATGGAAAACACAGGGGTTTAAAACAAGCTGAAAAGTCTATAAAGTAAGATCAGAGCATTAAATAGCTCAAGGGACATTACCGCCAACAGGTGGTGAGACAAGGTTCTGCAGGGTGTTCTTCTTCTAACGTTTAGTGGTGGCTAGTAAATAGCTTGAGGTAACACTACCGCCACCACGTGGTAGGACGAGTGAGATTCTACACCCCGCCCACAGAAGGGCTGCAGATAGTGAATGGAGACAAAACCGTGCATGTGAGCCGAACCAAACTGGACCAGACCGGACCAGACTGGGCCGCTCTGGGCCGATAGTGGAAAAGGGGCTAAGGTGAATGTGTTACTTAGTGCATGTGGGGGGGAGAGGCAGTAGCTAAAAAGTGGGAACGTTGGAAGGTTTTGATGTTTGGGAAAAGAGTGCAGCAGGGGAGCGCATCGTAATGTATCTATTGAAGTTCAGGCCTCTGTGTTTGATACAGTACATCTGTATTCCATTTCCCTCTTTTCCCCCAGCTGTACACTCTCACGTGTGCAGAAACCCAAGACCATAAATCCCCTCACTTTCTTTCTCTCCTTTGCATCCATCCCCTCTTAGCATCCAGGTTTTCCTTTCTTATACAGATATATCACCCTCAGCCAGAGGCGAAGGTGGACAACGGTTTCCCCCATGTCATGTGTTTGTTTGTAGTGTTATTGAACTATCTCTTGAATCTATTAATAATTTTAATTAACTTTTCAGAAACTAATCATTGGACAAACATTTGCAACTACTTATACAGGTGGTCCCCGCATCGACAAACGAGGTTCCGGACTTACGAGCTGACTAACGAACAGTAAAGTTGTACAGAACATACAGAAAATACAGCACTGGTATGTGTTTTTAGATGAAAGTGTGTTAGCTAACAGTTTGTAAACAAGTTTCTGAGCATGTTTATGGACGTTTGTGTTGAAAAACGTGTGTTCGTAGTAGCGCTAGCATAAATTTTCCGACTTACGACCAAAGATCAGGACTTACGAACGACACGTGTTTCGCGTTCCGACATACGAATTTTCGTCTTACGAGCGACTCGTAGGAACGGAACTCGCTCGTAAGTCGGGGACCACCTGTATTTAGAAGTTAATACTATTCAAGATGGCCACTAGTAAGCAATCTTACCAAAACACAAAAAATGACTAAAACCATTGAGCTTTAGCGTGGTAGTAGCTGAGACTGGTCCCCACCTTAAGTTCTGGGCACTAACTGATCGCACAAGATCTGTGGTTACAACTGGAATCGACTCTGTTTGTCAGCAAAATATCTCGTAAGCCACTGAGTAGATGTTCATGAAACTTACATGAGTAATCACTGCGTGCACATCTGCGACTGATTAACGTTTGGACTTAACCCTGTTTAAGATGGCGGCCACAGCTTTTCAACCCTAGCTTACGCAAAAATGGCCAACATCAGTGAATTTCATCGATACAGTACAGAGATAAACATTTAGCGACATAGTTGCTGAGTCATTCGCAATACATACTGCAAGTGCTAAAAGATCATGCAAGATATTGCAATACCACAAGATTGCGCATTATAACATTCATGTCTTTGAAGCGCAGCGGGCAATACGCATTCCTTCTGTTTTTGGTATCAATCACCTTTGTTGTCTGGTTTTGACTTAGCGTTGTGTTGAATTTTGCTCCAACGTCTGCCCAAGAAAGCTGACTTCGCTGTAGTCTCTCAGCTCAGACACTGTGCCGTAAAAAGCATGAATTAATTGATTTCCTCTTGGTAAGAGGGGTCATGTGACATGTCTTCCGCCCTGGTTTCTGAAACCCTTTCCTCACACACTGCTCCATCTCCTCTTCCGCCCACACACACGCACCTCTTACGCTAATCTCTGCGCCTCCGCCGCCACTCTGCGACGTGAGAGAATGGAAGTATCAGTTGGCCCCATCAGGTCCACTAGGGTGTGTGGGTGCGCAGTAAATGAAATATGGTAGCTGTCGCATTAGGAAATCTATTGAAGTTAATGAGGGCCGGTGTTCTCTGCGGAGCCACATCTGCTGCTGGTTAGGCGCCAACAGCCCTCTATCCAGACACCACTATGGGGACTGCGGTGGAGAACAGCAGTGTTGGGAGGGGGTTATATTGATGGGGAAACTGGACCTGAGGTATTGAGTGGTACTGGCCAGCAGTTGGCTGGAGAGAGTGGCGAGGAAGCTGAATGGCTTGGGTTCTTGACCTTCTTTGGTAATTTGTGATTGTGGCTGGATGGTGCATCGAGTAACGGATACCGAGTTGTTATCGGAGCGATCAGCTGGCTTAGCTGTAGTAAAGCCACACAAACTAGCAATTACACACCCACAACATATCAGTATACCAAGTGTGAATCATTCAGGATGTATGTTTGAATTATAAGCTGGCTGGTTTCTTTACAGCCCTCAAAATGTCACCACTCAATAATTAAAGTGTCCTGTATTATCGCTTGGAAATGGGCTGTGAAGCAGATCTTTGTAATTTGGAACTGTGGGCTATTGCAGGGTAATGGTGCATGATTCTGAGACGGCAGATCAGATAGAACAACACGAGGCTCTACCATACATTTTAGGTTTTATTGTACACTCCCTTTATATTAGCTGACCTTAGGTGTGTGGGCTGGGGAGTGATGGTGACAACTAAATGATAAAGACAAGACAAGTAAACTTAGCATGACAGGCTTGACCATTACATAGACAGTAGTCGGTGAGCTTAAAGAGTTTTGTCAGAGAGTGCCAGACACAGCTGGGTCAAAAGTTTAATGATGGCGTTTGTGTGGAACATGACAAATGGGCAGCGTATTGACATGCGGACAAACGGCCCATAGCTGCCCCAAATGGCCGGTCACAGCTTTTTTAACACAAACTTTGAGTGCTTTGGACTGATGACTTTGGGCAGCTCAGATGAGGCCCTGAGCCTGTGTGGAATTTACTGGCTGCTGAAGAATTTGTTTTTAAATCAGCACTGGGTCACATATTGTCTAATCGGTTTTTACCTTTTTTTTTAAACTGCCTGAAGTTCCAGATGGTGCTGCGTTTTAGATGAGGTCAAAGAGTGTTTGGTAAGCTGTCGGTCACAAAATCGTAAGCTATGATGCTTTTCTGTATCCGAGCACTTTTCTGGACTTTATTGAGAAGAAAAATAATGCCTTGCTTCAGTTTATAGCTTAAAGAATAGTTCAGACCTTTTGAAGTAGACTTCTGTGAAAAGGTTATGTACAAATTATATAAATCCTGTTGTAGGTAACTATTTGAAAAACTTAAAGGGATTGTGACATGATTTTTTTACTATTCATAAAATTGCTCAAAATATATATATTTTATCATTTAAATATGTTTGTTTTTGCAAACAAAATGATAAATCACTTTAATTTTGCTTTAAAAGTGATTTTGAACTTCAAGCCGTGTTTAATCATGGGAAATCCCATTACACACGAACGCACCATCTGTGATGTCACACCGGGCAGAGCTCTGGGCTTGTCACAGTGCGCAGGTATGAGCAGCTCGACATGAAGGAAGTCTGATACAGCATCAGACCTAAATTAGATCCTGTTGTTTCTTGTTCCATCACCCAAACTATTTTCTGCTTCCCAAAATGAAGACAAATAGCTCAAATCTTCACATAGATTGCTAAATTCGTCCAGTTTTAAATTGTCCGCTATTAAAGACACCACAGCCCTCTGCCCAGTGTGACATCACATATGGTGCGTTCGAGTGTAATCGGATTTCCCATGATTAAACACGGCTTGAAGTTCAAAATCACTTTTAAAGCAAAATTAAAGTGATTTATCATTTTGTTTGCAAAAACAAACATATTTAAATGATAAAATATATATATTTTGAGCAATTTTATGAATAGTAAAAAAATCATGTCACAATCCCTTTAAATTTGAAGAAATGGAGTTTGATTCAGACCTAATTGAGGCAGCAACAGCTAGTTGAGGCACAAACACCTGAAGCATTTCTGAAAAGAACATGGATTTTTTTTATGACATAACCATGTAAGGCAAAACTGGGAATTATGTAATGGTTTATGAAATAGTGTATAAACAGATGTGATATTTATGAGATTAGACTTAGTTAAAAAAAAAGTCAGCGATCCACCTTTCAATTACCGCTTCAATTTGTTCATATTTAATATTAGTTTCTCCAACAGGAGGTCATTGAAAGTGCTATACAGCAGGTATTAACTGTTCATGTTGTTCCATTAAATCCTACTTCTCAAGATTGAAACTTAAAGTTGTTTTTACTCTCATTTTAAATCGTCTTTTATTCATGTAGCAGATGAGGATTCTTGTGTTAGGTGTAATAATCGATGTTTGTGCACTAACTAAGCTCCTCTCACTCCTCTGCACAACTTTATTAGTAATTTAGTCATTATGTTTAATTTTTATTTCTAAAAATGTTCAACTTATTCTTCATATCTCTATGATTTACATTTACCACTGAATTTAGGTTATTTGCTTGTTATAATCAAGACCAACTTGTGTGGAAATTTGTGATATTGATCAATATGAGCAAATCTTAATTTACATACAATAAATTCCTTTCCTCAAAAGTACCGGCACATAAAAGGCACCCATTAAAGGCCCCTGTCTAAGAATAAAAAAAGGTTTGAAAAATAGATTTTAGCCTTTTGTCAGATAAATAACCCAGGGGGGTGAGTATATCTGAGGCGTCTGATCATTTATTAGCCTCAGTCCAGATCAGAAAGAGCCTCGGCCGTCTCATTCATCTTTATCGTGTTTTGTAAGCGTCATGGACTGTGTTTGTTTCACGCCATTCGTCAGTATCTCAGAGGGCTTCTTCACTCATTCGTCTTCAGCTGAGGGGGCATTCTTTGTGTCCATTTCAGGTCATTAGTGGTCAGCATGCATAATAGATGAATAGGGTGGGTCACCAGCAGGATAAACCGAATGATTCCTTTGTCTAAAACTACCGTAAGTGTGGTAGTGTAGAAAATTATTGATCTAAAACAGAAATAATCTGCAGCACAACATAATGAAAGAAATAGTGGAAATTAAGACATGTCAGTCACAGTTTATTCTGTATGCATCAGCAATGAGCGCATAATTTACAATTAGTGAGCCACAGTTAGTCATTCACATGCAACACGACTATTTATTATAGCACAATATTTTTTGTTTGAAACTTTGGAAATACGTGATAGGGTTAATTCTCGTTTGGCTGGAAGCAAAATATTTCTTGTACCACTGGACAGATTTTACTAAACCTTTCAAAAGTAATCATTAAATGTAGGTTCACTTTTTAAGTTTTTAAGTCCCAGTTTAATATGACCACAACAGCTAATCAATGTTAGCAATGCAAAGGCCATAACTCAGTCAGTTTTGTGGATATTGAGCTAAAATATTAATGTGGTAGTAGCTGAGATAAGTCCACAACACATACTCTGAGTGTGACATCTCAACATATATGTTTATAATTCATAAACTTGAGAACAAGTTTGATTTTAAGATTTGTTTAAAATAGCTACAACTACATCATTCTCATCAGAAGATGATCCGAGACCTTCAGGGGTCTGCGACCTGCGGCTCTGGAGCCAAATTGCGGCTTTTTGGTCCCTCTGCGGCGGCTCTTTCAAGATTTGAATAAAACTGACATAAAAATGAATTTTAAAGGTTATACCCACAACAGAAAAGGTCTAGTTTGAGCAGTTTTCCTGTCATTTTCTTTGCAAATCTGTGAATACTAATACCATAATTTTTTGCAGTATAAGTCACACCTTTGTGCATAAGTTTGCAAGTCCTGCAACTTATTCATCGAAGCGACCACTACATGTTTTCACCCATATTTATAAAACAATTTTTGGCTGAGATCTGATCTGATCATTTTGACATGGAAAAAATTTAATGCTACCATTTTCAGTTGACCTATATGGCAAGCCAAGTGTCCCATTAATACCGCATTCGTCGGTCTATAACACACGTTTTTTTTTCTTTTGAATGTCCTGCATATTATACACCGAAGCGTATTATTTATGGATTTTTCCCCATATTTTTAGACCAATTTTTGCCTCTGATATCGCCGTTTTTCATTTTGGCCAACAAATGGTGCAGTACAACTTTTGTCCGCTAGGGAGACACTTCCAGACCGTTTCTAGCTCATTAGTCCGAAAAAAGCCTCCTCTGGTCGGACTGACTCTGTCGCTGCCCGCCCCATGCTCTGGATGTAGCTGCATTTAGCTGTGAGGTTAGCTGTTTTTGTTAGCAAGATACCGTAACTCATAAACCACACCGCAGATTTTTAAATCCAGCTGATTTCACATTTGGTTAAGCTCAGGAACCCTTGTGCTATAATGTCAGCTAAGAAATATATTTTTAAGCATTTATTTAGCTAAATTTAAAGAAAGAAAGCGTCCGACCCGCGTGCATGCAAATCGGCGAACTACTTTTTAAAATCCAGCTGATTTGAACATTTCGTTAGTTTGGTTAAGCTCAGGAGCCTGTGTGCTATTATGTCAGCTAAGAAATATATTTTTTCTCACAAAGAAATAATTGTTTTTACCGTGTTCTCTTGTGAAGCGCTTCATACTGGCTCGCTTCTGTGGCCGCCATTTTAAGCAGGGCAAATGTGGAGCTGACGCATCGCGTAGCGGTGACGCATAGCGTGGTAAACACAGAAGCGTATAATATACAGATTTTTCCAATATTTTGGCAATAATTGGACAAAGCGTGTTAAACACAGGAGCGTGTTAAACACCGACGAATACGGTAGGTGAAAGTGGCTATTAATGAGACACTTGGCTTGCCATACCAAGCCGCCTTCGTCTCGCTCCGGAACTCCTGGAGCAAACGTCAAATCAGCTGGATTTCGCCGCACCGCCCAGGCGAAATGCAGCTGATTTGACTGTTAAACTAAAGTGCATTTATTAAGGAAAAGTTCAGCTGAAACACACCTTTACTATAATGTCGAACAAACAAACAATTGTTTTTAAGTGTTAATCTTGTTAAATTCTTGTTAAAGTCCTCCCGTGCATGCTCCCACAGCCGCCATTAGGCAGCCAATGAATTTTTGGCAGGACACCTGCCCACATTTCCGGGTTGTCAGCGGTGACGCATCATAGATGCGACTTATACAATGAAGCAACATATTTGTTTCTTTCCACTTTATTAGACATATTTGAACTGATGCAACTTGTACAGCAGCAAGTACGGTACTAATACAAATAGTAAATTATACTCGCTTTAAATTACGCTCCATTTCTTCAAAGTAGGATACTCAATTTCTCCACAATCAGAAAACAAATCACATAAGCCTGCACAGTTTATTATTTTAGATTATTATTATTATTTTTAAATGGACTTGCGACATGTCCAGGGTGTATAAATTGAATTCATTATTATTATTATTATTATTATTATTATTATTATTATTATTATTATTATTATTATTATTATTATTATTATTATTATTATCCCACCTCTCGCACAGTGACTGCTAGACATGGGCACCAGTGACTCCCGTGACCTGAAAAAGAAGAAGTGGGTAAAGATAATGGCTGGATGGATGGATAGATGGAAAAAATATCTTCTTTTTTTTTAAACAGTCTTCTGTGATGGACTGGAGACCTGTCCAGGGTGTCTCGCTGCTCTCACTGTGATATGGGCACCAGGGACCCCTCCGACCCAAAGGAAGAAGCAGGTAAAGATAATGGATGGATGGATAGATGGAATCCAGTCTTTTCTTTTTCTTAAAATGTAGACTTATCAGTTAATGTTAACAACCATTGGATGTTTTTAGTTTTATAATTTCATGCCTACTGACCAGAAAAGCCCACTCTAACAAACCTAGAATGGCCCATGGGCCACCAGTTGATACTCTACAGCCGTGCTACATCCATATGTCCCACTACGTTCTAGTTTTCCATTGCTTTGCACGGTCCACGGCTTTACAGTACGGTCTATTAGCCTGTTAGCTCGTCCCTACTCGTCGGTCTGCCAGTCCAAGGTCTGCAGGTCCGGCCCTCTGCCTCAAGCTGCTGCTGTCAACACCAGAAGGAACTCGGAACTCAGCTTTCAAAATAAAAAAATTCAAAATATTAATTTTTTTATTTATGGGAAATGCGTGACGTAACTGCGAAACGTCGTAAGTCGAGTACAGTAATCACATTTGTAACAGGTTTTGGAGCTCTAGACACATTTAACTAAGCGAACGAAGGGGCAGAAATGGCTCTTTGGCTTTTAAAGGTTGCAGACAGTCTTGGGTGATGTGCATTCCTTCCAATAATGTTAGACATTTAGTTAGTACAGTTTTTAGTTTGTTTTAATTGCATAATCAAACTTTTGGCTTGTTTGGAAGCATTATAAGGCAAAATAAATGTGAAGTAAAGTTTCAATAAATCCTCATTTTTTTCTTTCAACAAATCTGAACATTCCCATCAAAATATTTTAACACCATCACATTTTCATTCATAGGAGAATAAAGACACATGTTTTATTAATGACGTTTTCTTTTTAAGACAGATCGTATTTCTATCATCAGACATCACCAGAGGGGGTTCTGTATCTTCACTCAGATAACCTTAGCAACAGGGTTGTTGTTACCTCACAGGACCTCATATAATTTACTCAGTTGTTTGTCAACCTTCTTGACCCCAGGCGTTGGTGATAAGAGCTTCCCTGAGATTCTGCTAAATTCTTGGGGTACTCCCCACTGTGAAAAAAACAGGCAGCGTTCCCTGAGACAGCCTAGAGTCTGTCTGGCTTGAATCTAGTCTATATTGGCAATACATGAGGAATCAGAAGATAAGCAGACAGACCACAGCGATGCGGTTTGGCCGGGAATCAAATAATTGTGTGCCTCGGCTCCCTTTTTGAATATCAACAGCAATTTGGGTAAATTGCTTTTCAGCTGCTGCTTGCGATGAGTGAAAAAAAAAACGAATGAACGGAGGCAGTTAGATGAAGTTCACGATACCCAGGCCCATAAAGGCCTCCTTGGCCTGCATACTTGGCATTAGATCAAGGTGTATCTGGTATGAGTGAGGGAATAAGCTGAGGAAAGTCTGTGTCTGTGTGTGCATTTGCAGCACTCATTAGTAAACTCAACTCCAGTCTAAATGTGCCACTTCTCCTCTGCTGCTCAACTAAATGAGGTTAATAAACTTTAAGAGTTTACTGCTTTCTCCTTCATCTTTCTCCCCGTACCTCCACTCTCTCCCTCTGCTTCTGCGCTCCTGAAGCAAGGCCCTATACACCCCCGCTCTGCCGCCTTCATTCTTTCATCTCAGCTGAAATTCTTTCCTCCTCCTTTCCTCACCTCTTTTTTTTTTATTGTCGCTGCAGCACGGCAAAAGCTCTGGGATTTCCTCCCTCTTCTTCTTTTTTTTTTTTCTTCCCAGGACAGAGTTGCAATTACAACCCCAGAGAGAAGAAGGCCAGCTGTGCTGACAGATGCTGCAAGAAGACAAAGCTGAGGGCGCCGCTCAGAGGCATGGAGCCCAAACTGCTGTCGTCCACACGCCAAAGCAACATTTTTCAGACCACTGTGTTGTTTTTATAAAGCACCAAACGGGGATCGCTGTGACCAAAAAGGAGTAAAACCCATTATAATGAGTAATGCTATGATCTGGTTCACAGGTCCTGACTGTAAAACCACAACACCTGCTTTGGCAGCAACAAGTGCAGATAGCAGTGATATGAGAAGAATGCATCCAACAGCCTTGGGTGCTATTACCTTGGACAGAATATGGACACTGAAAGCTAAGAAGTGTTACTGAAGGGGATGTGTTAGGAGAAAATCAAACGGCTGTATGAGAAGGACTGCTGTTGTTGCAGAAATAATAGACATAATATCCTAATTTTATGAGAAACATCCTGTTGTTGCTGCTGTTACATGATATATCAGATTGTTTTTAAAGTAATATCTTACCTGCAGTAGATAGCTTTTTAAACGAACTTCGTTAAGAAAGATAACGTTTAACTCTGGCAAGATTTATGTGCCTTATTTAAGGATGCCCAATGTGCCTTATGTGCCTCACTGCATATGCCACTTTGCCTCTATACCAACATCAGCTACCTCATACATATACTGTACTGTGTACATTAACTCATATGCTGCTTTGCCACTCTTTGCAAATGTCAATGCTAGAACCTTCAGTTTATTTTATATACTTTTTACTGTATACTACTATGCAAAAACTCAGGACAGTATTACACTTTTATTATTTCATTTTATGCTCATGTTCATTAAATGTTTAGTGTTTTAGTGTTAGTGTAAATTTTCATACTTTTATACTACTATGCAAAAAACTCAGGACAGTGTTACACTTTTACTATTTCATGCTTATGTTTATTAAATGTTTTTGTGTTTTAGTGTTTAAATGGTTACTGTTGCACCGAGGGACTGAGAGAAAAGCAATTTCAATCCTGTGTATGTCCTGTACACATTGCAGTTCTGACAATAAAGTTGACTTTGACTTTGACTAATGCAGGTGTGTCAAACTCATTTTGATCTGGGGGCCGCATTCCGCTTAATCTGATCTCAAGTGGGCCAGACCAGTAAACTCATTCCAAAATTACATAGAACCAACAGTAAGTCCACTTTTTTTCATTGTATTAGTGCAAAGAAGAAATAAATTATAAAAATCTTTAGATTAAATTAATTGTCCTTTTACACATTTACTCAGTTTAACATTTATTTAAGACTTAAAACACATAAAAAAAACTGATCACAGTGATTGCACATTTTAAAACATTTAGTCAACAAACGTTTTATAGGAAGAAGTCCATTTTTCTTTAAAAATCCGACACTCTGCGTCCACTTTTCTCTTTTTTGACAAGGACATTCCGCTGATGAGGGTGCCCGACTGTCCGTTCCAAGAGAAAAAGCAGGTAAAACCATAGATATCATATATCCACAGTATTCCTACGTCCCATGATGCTTTGCGCGAAATGTGCACACGACTTCCGGTTGACCGGAAACACCGTTTGTTTACATGCGAGTAATACAGTTGAAGACAGTCCAAACTTTGTTGTTTTAGTTCATTAAAAATGTGGGAACACCACTCGTTTTGTTAAAAGAGGAGGGACAAATAAAAAGAAATTACAGATGTTACCTGATCGCGCAGACATAATTTAAAAATAACGCGTTTGCTCCGGCCTCTCGGCTAAGGTTTATTAGCAGCTATCTCGGCTAAAGATACCAGTCGCGTCTGAGATCTATCGTTTTAAGACAGTAAATCTTCCAAAACTCTCATTAATAAACCCTCCCCGACTAAAAAGATGTTACCTGATCGCGCAGACATAATTTAAAAATACATAAATAGCGAACGCGTTTGCTCCGGCCTCTCGGCTAAGGTTTATTAGCAGCTATCTCGGCTAAAGATACCGGTCGCGCCTGACATATATCATTTTAAGACAGTAAATCATCCAAAACTCTCATTAATAAACCCTCCCTGAATAAAAAGAAATTACAGATGTTACCTGATCGCGCAGACACAGCCATAGAGAAGGATGCAGGGACACTCTTTCTTTGTTTTGGGTCCGTGTTGAAAACACTGTTGTTTTAGCCAAAGATTTAGCTTGGTCCGGTTGTTGGTGCAGCCGCGAACAGCACAGCAGGTACCTGAACCCCGGTAGGACATTTCAGTAAACGTTCCGTTTAAACAAAAGCTGTGTTTGCTCCGATAAAATGAATGAAAATAACTTTCAAAAACACCCGCGATCCATACTCGCCTATGGAATAAAGGCACTTCCGGTGTCGGACAGGAAGTACAATGCACATTCGCTTCTACAGTGACACCCCCAAGAATACTGTGGATAAACACCATAGATATAATAAACACTAGATAAGCTGAGGCGGAGTCTCCGGCGTCGTCAAGCGGCGGCCATCTTGCGACAGACAGCAACATTAGCTGCAGCTGTTGAAACTGAATGGAGGTGAGGGGTTTACACAAACAAAAATACTCTTAACTCGCTGTAATCTTGACGGATTTACAAACGGTTTATCTTTTTAAAAACGTTATTAACGTGGCTATGATTTCTTTGGTAGTCAGACAGCACTTTTGTCTTTTTTAAAACGTTTTATTCATGTTTTGGGTGTCACACTCATCGAGAATCTAGAATCTGTTTTTATTACACCAATAACTATTTTATTACAAACTACTGTAAATGACTATCTTGATCATGATTGTATTTATTAGCATACTATTAACAAGAGCCTTTGATTAAGGGCTAGCTAGTACAGTATTCCAAATATTTCCCCAGCATTCTTAGATCACTAGGAGCTCTTTGTTTTTAACTGAACTAAAGCTGCACATGATTTCCAAGCGGTTTGGTATGTTCAACACTAATTACTGCTTTGTGTTTTACAGAAATACTCTTTGACAAGATGCCTGACTTTTGTGCAGCCTATGGATGCTCCAATAGGCGTAACATCAAAACAAGAAACCTTGGGATCACATTTCACAAGTAAGACTCTGTGACAGTATTATTACTTTAATTAGAATAATCATAGTTATATTTTGGATCAGTGCACATTATTGGTCATGCTACACACCAAAATGTGAGATAATATTATTGACATAATATTATACATAATATATATTTACATAATAATGACATAATATATATTTACAGCACTTTGGTTGACCTTGTTGTTGTTTTAAGTGCTCTATAAATAAAATGGTATGGTATGGTATACGGCTTGTAAAAGTATCTTTATATAAATTATGATGTATGATTTAGTGTTTCTTTTGGACACAATTTTTAATAGCTGTTTTATTGTACCAAAAGTAAATGCAAGCACACCAAAAGTATGATATATGTGTATAATTGTCATTACTATAATTCAAAGGTAAAGAAAGGAAGTGTGGAAAATAATGACCATCTTCTTCATGTTTTTAAGGTTTCCCAAAACCAGAGAGAGGAGGCGGCAGTGGGAAGTTGCCCTGAGAAGAGAGGGTTTTGTTGCCCTGGACAGGACACTGCTCTGCAGTGATCACTTCAGTTCTGAGGACTTCGATCG
>JBBPBX010036324.1:13412-31543 GCA_038048925.1 Garcialebias charrua | reverse complement strand
TTGTTTCAGATGTCAGCTTCATATGTGTTGAAATGTTTTTACATTTGTTTCAGATGTCAGCTTCATATGTGTTGAAATGTTTTTACATTTGTTTCAGATGTCAGCTTCATATGTGTTGAAATGTTTTTACATATGTTTCAGATGTCAGCTTCATATGTGTTGAAATGTTTTTACATTTGTTTCAGATGTCAGCTTCATATGTGTTGAAATGTTTTTACATTTGTTTCAGATGTCAGCTTCATATGTGTTGAAATGTTTTTACATTTGTTTCAGATGTCAGCTTCATATGTGTTGAAATGTTTTTACATTTGTTTCAGATGTCAGCTTCATATGTGTTGAAATGTTTTTACATTTGTTTCAGATGTCAGCTTCATATGTGTTGAAATGTTTTTACATTTGTTTCAGATGTCAGCTTCATATGTGTTGAAATGTTTTTACATTTGTTTCAGATGTCAGCTTCATATGTGTTGAAATGTTTTTACATTTGTTTCAGATGTCAGCTTCATATGTGTTGAAATGTTTTTACATTTGTTTCAGATGTCAGCTTCATATGTGTTGAAATGTTTTTACATTTGTTTCAGATGTCAGCTTCATATGTGTTGAAATGTTTTTACATTTGTTTCAGATGTCAGCTTCATATGTGTTGAAATGTTTTTACATTTGTTTCAGATGTCAGCTTCATATGTGTTGAAATGTTTATACATTTGTTTCAGATGTCAGCTTCATATGTGTTGAAATGTTTTTACATATGTTTCAGATGTCAGCTTCATATGTGTTGAAATGTTTTTACATTTGTTTCAGATGTCAGCTTCATATGTGTTGAAATGTTTTTACATTTGTTTCAGATGTCAGCTTCATATGTGTTGAAATGTTTATACATTTGTTTCAGATGTCAGCTTCATATGTGTTGAAATGTTTTTACATTTGTTTCAGATGTCAGCTTCATATGTGTTGAAATGTTTTTACATTTGTTTCAGATGTCAGCTTCATATGTGTTGAAATGTTTTTACATTTGTTTCAGATGTCAGCTTCATATGTGTTGAAATGTTTTTACATTTGTTTCAGATGTCAGCTTCATATGTGTTGAAATGTTTTTACATTTGTTTCAGATGTCAGCTTCATATGTGTTGAAATGTTTTTACATTTGTTTCAGATGTCAGCTTCATATGTGTTGAAATGTTTTTACATATGTTTCAGATGTCAGCTTCATATGTGTTGAAATGTTTTTACATATGTTTCAGATGTCAGCTTCATATGTGTTGAAATGTTTTTACATTTGTTTCAGATGTCAGCTTCATATGTGTTGAAATGTTTTTACATTTGTTTCAGATGTCAGCTTCATATGTGTTGAAATGTTTTTACATTTGTTTCAGATGTCAGCTTCATATGTGTTGAAATGTTTTTACATTTGTTTCAGATGTCAGCTTCATATGTGTTGAAATGTTTTTACATTTGTTTCAGATGTCAGCTTCATATGTGTTGAAATGTTTTTACATTTGTTTCAGATGTCAGCTTCATATGTGTTGAAATGTTTTTACATATGTTTCAGATGTCAGCTTCATATGTGTTGAAATGTTTTTACATTTTTTTCAGATGTCAGCTTCATATGTGTTGAAATGTTTTTACATTTGTTTCAGATGTCAGCTTCATATGTGTTGAAATGTTTTTACATTTGTTTCAGATGTCAGCTTCATATGTGTTGAAATGTTTTTACATATGTTTCAGATGTCAGCTTCATATGTGTTGAAATGTTTTTACATTTGTTTCAGATGTCAGCTTCATATGTGTTGAAATGTTTTTACATTTGTTTCAGATGTCAGCTTCATATGTGTTGAAATGTTTTTACATTTGTTTCAGATGTCAGCTTCATATGTGTTGAAATGTTTTTACATTTGTTTCAGATGTCAGCTTCATATGTGTTGAAATGTTTTTACATTTGTTTCAGATGTCAGCTTCATATGTGTTGAAATGTTTTTACATTTGTTTCAGATGTCAGCTTCATATGTGTTGAAATGTTTTTACATTTGTTTCAGATGTCAGCTTCATATGTGTTGAAATGTTTTTACATTTGTTTCAGATGTCAGCTTCATATGTGTTGAAATGTTTTTACATATGTTTCAGATGTCAGCTTCATATGTGTTGAAATGTTTTTACATATGTTTCAGATGTCAGCTTCATATGTGTTGAAATGTTTTTACATATGTTTCAGATGTCAGCTTCATATGTGTTGAAATGTTTTTACATATGTTTCAGATGTCAGCTTCATATGTGTTGAAATGTTTTTACATTTGTTTCAGATGTCAGCTTCATATGTGTTGAAATGTTTATACATTTGTTTCAGATGTCAGCTTCATATGTGTTGAAATGTTTTTACATTTGTTTCAGATGTCAGCTTCATATGTGTTGAAATGTTTTTACATTTGTTTCAGATGTCAGCTTCATATGTGTTGAAATGTTTTTACATATGTTTCAGATGTCAGCTTCATATGTGTTGAAATGTTTTTACATATGTTTCAGATGTCAGCTTCATATGTGTTGAAATGTTTTTACATTTGTTTCAGATGTCAGCTTCATATGTGTTGAAATGTTTTTACATTTGTTTCAGATGTCAGCTTCATATGTGTTGAAATGTTTTTACATTTGTTTCAGATGTCAGCTTCATATGTGTTGAAATGTTTATACATTTGTTTCAGATGTCAGCTTCATATGTGTTGAAATGTTTTTACATTTGTTTCAGATGTCAGCTTCATATGTGTTGAAATGTTTATACATTTGTTTCAGATGTCAGCTTCATATGTGTTGAAATGTTTTTACATTTGTTTCAGATGTCAGCTTCATATGTGTTGAAATGTTTTTACATTTGTTTCAGATGTCAGCTTCATATGTGTTGAAATGTTTTTACATATGTTTCAGATGTCAGCTTCATATGTGTTGAACTGTTTTTACATATGTTTCAGATGTCAGCTTCATATGTGTTGAAATGTTTTTACATATGTTTCAGATGTCAGCTTCATATGTGTTGAAATGTTTTTACATATGTTTCAGATGTCAGCTTCATATGTGTTGAAATGTTTTTACATTTGTTTCAGATGTCAGCTTCATATGTGTTGAAATGTTTTTACATTTGTTTCAGATGTCAGCTTCATATGTGTTGAAATGTTTTTACATTTGTTTCAGATGTCAGCTTCATATGTGTTGAAATGTTTTTACATATGTTTCAGATGTCAGCTTCATATGTGTTGAAATGTTTTTACATATGTTTCAGATGTCAGCTTCATATGTGTTGAAATGTTTTTACATTTGTTTCAGATGTCAGCTTCATATGTGTTGAAATGTTTTTACATTTGTTTCAGATGTCAGCTTCATATGTGTTGAAATGTTTTTACATTTGTTTCAGATGTCAGCTTCATATGTGTTGAAATGTTTTTACATGTTTCAGATGTCAGCTTCATATGTGTTGAAATGTTTATACATTTGTTTCAGATGTCAGCTTCATATGTGTTGAAATGTTTTTACATTTGTTTCAGATGTCAGCTTCATATGTGTTGAAATGTTTTTACATTTGTTTCAGATGTCAGCTTCATATGTGTTGAAATGTTTATACATTTGTTTCAGATGTCAGCTTCATATGTGTTGAAATGTTTTTACATTTGTTTCAGATGTCAGCTTCATATGTGTTGAAATGTTTTTACATTTGTTTCAGATGTCAGCTTCATATGTGTTGAAATGTTTTTACATTTGTTTCAGATGTCAGCTTCATATGTGTTGAAATGTTTATACATATGTTTCAGATGTCAGCTTCATATGTGTTGAACTGTTTTTACATATGTTTCAGATGTCAGCTTCATATGTGTTGAAATGTTTTTACATATGTTTCAGATGTCAGCTTCATATGTGTTGAAATGTTTTTACATATGTTTCAGATGTCAGCTTCATATGTGTTGAAATGTTTTTACATATGTTTCAGATGTCAGCTTCATATGTGTTGAAATGTTTTTACATATGTTTCAGATGTCAGCTTCATATGTGTTGAAATGTTTTTACATTTGTTTCAGATGTCAGCTTCATATGTGTTGAAATGTTTTTACATTTGTTTCAGATGTCAGCTTCATATGTGTTGAAATGTTTATACATTTGTTTCAGATGTCAGCTTCATATGTGTTGAAATGTTTTTACATATGTTTCAGATGTCAGCTTCATATGTGTTGAAATGTTTTTACATATGTTTCAGATGTCAGCTTCATATGTGTTGAAATGTTTTTACATATGTTTCAGATGTCAGCTTCATATGTGTTGAAATGTTTTTACATTTGTTTCAGATGTCAGCTTCATATGTGTTGAAATGTTTTTACATTTGTTTCAGATGTCAGCTTCATATGTGTTGAAATGTTTTTACATTTGTTTCAGATGTCAGCTTCATATGTGTTGAAATGTTTTTACATTTGTTTCAGATGTCAGCTTCATATGTGTTGAAATGTTTTTACATTTGTTTCAGATGTCAGCTTCATATGTGTTGAAATGTTTTTACATTTGTTTCAGATGTCAGCTTCATATGTGTTGAAATGTTTTTACATTTGTTTCAGATGTCAGCTTCATATGTGTTGAAATGTTTATACATATGTTTCAGATGTCAGCTTCATATGTGTTGAACTGTTTTTACATATGTTTCAGATGTCAGCTTCATATGTGTTGAAATGTTTTTACATATGTTTCAGATGTCAGCTTCATATGTGTTGAAATGTTTTTACATATGTTTCAGATGTCAGCTTCATATGTGTTGAAATGTTTTTACATTTGTTTCAGATGTCAGCTTCATATGTGTTGAAATGTTTTTACATTTGTTTCAGATGTCAGCTTCATATGTGTTGAAATGTTTTTACATTTGTTTCAGATGTCAGCTTCATATGTGTTGAAATGTTTTTACATTTGTTTCAGATGTCAGCTTCATATGTGTTGAAATGTTTTTACATATGTTTCAGATGTCAGCTTCATATGTGTTGAAATGTTTTTACATTTGTTTCAGATGTCAGCTTCATATGTGTTGAAATGTTTTTACATTTGTTTCAGATGTCAGCTTCATATGTGTTGAAATGTTTTTACATTTGTTTCAGATGTCAGCTTCATATGTGTTGAAATGTTTATACATATGTTTCAGATGTCAGCTTCATATGTGTTGAACTGTTTTTACATATGTTTCAGATGTCAGCTTCATATGTGTTGAAATGTTTTTACATATGTTTCAGATGTCAGCTTCATATGTGTTGAAATGTTTTTACATATGTTTCAGATGTCAGCTTCATATGTGTTGAAATGTTTTTACATTTGTTTCAGATGTCAGCTTCATATGTGTTGAAATGTTTTTACATTTGTTTCAGATGTCAGCTTCATATGTGTTGAAATGTTTTTACATTTGTTTCAGATGTCAGCTTCATATGTGTTGAAATGTTTTTACATATGTTTCAGATGTCAGCTTCATATGTGTTGAAATGTTTTTACATTTGTTTCAGATGTCAGCTTCATATGTGTTGAAATGTTTTTACATTTGTTTCAGATGTCAGCTTCATATGTGTTGAAATGTTTTTACATTTGTTTCAGATGTCAGCTTCATATGTGTTGAAATGTTTTTACATATGTTTCAGATGTCAGCTTCATATGTGTTGAAATGTTTTTACATTTGTTTCAGATGTCAGCTTCATATGTGTTGAAATGTTTTTACATTTGTTTCAGATGTCAGCTTCATATGTGTTGAAATGTTTTTACATTTGTTTCAGATGTCAGCTTCATATGTGTTGAAATGTTTTTACATATGTTTCAGATGTCAGCTTCATATGTGTTGAAATGTTTTTACATACGTTTCAGATGTCAGCTTCATATGTGTTGAAATGTTTATACATTTGTTTCAGATGTCAGCTTCATATGTGTTGAAAGGTTTTTACATTTGTTTCAGATGTCAGCTTCATATGTGTTGAAATGTTTTTACATTTGTTTCAGATGTCAGCTTCATATGTGTTGAAATGTTTATACATTTGTTTCAGATGTCAGCTTCATATGTGTTGAAATGTTTTTACATTTGTTTCAGATGTCAGCTTCATATGTGTTGAAATGTTTTTACATTTGTTTCAGATGTCAGCTTCATATGTGTTGAAATGTTTTTACATTTGTTTCAGATGTCAGCTTCATATGTGTTGAAATGTTTATACATATGTTTCAGATGTCAGCTTCATATGTGTTGAACTGTTTTTACATATGTTTCAGATGTCAGCTTCATATGTGTTGAAATGTTTTTACATATGTTTCAGATGTCAGCTTCATATGTGTTGAAATGTTTTTACATATGTTTCAGATGTCAGCTTCATATGTGTTGAAATGTTTTTACATTTGTTTCAGATGTCAGCTTCATATGTGTTGAAATGTTTTTACATTTGTTTCAGATGTCAGCTTCATATGTGTTGAAATGTTTTTACATTTGTTTCAGATGTCAGCTTCATATGTGTTGAAATGTTTTTACATTTGTTTCAGATGTCAGCTTCATATGTGTTGAAATGTTTTTACATATGTTTCAGATGTCAGCTTCATATGTGTTGAAATGTTTTTACATATGTTTCAGATGTCAGCTTCATATGTGTTGAAATGTTTTTACATTTGTTTCAGATGTCAGCTTCATATGTGTTGAAATGTTTTTACATTTGTTTCAGATGTCAGCTTCATATGTGTTGAAATGTTTTTACATTTGTTTCAGATGTCAGCTTCATATGTGTTGAAATGTTTTTACATTTGTTTCAGATGTCAGCTTCATATGTGTTGAAATGTTTTTACATTTGTTTCAGATGTCAGCTTCATATGTGTTGAAATGTTTTTACATTTGTTTCAGATGTCAGCTTCATATGTGTTGAAATGTTTTTACATTTGTTTCAGATGTCAGCTTCATATGTGTTGAAATGTTTTTACATTTGTTTCAGATGTCAGCTTCATATGTGTTGAAATGTTTTTACATTTGTTTCAGATGTCAGCTTCATATGTGTTGAACTGTTTTTACATATGTTTCAGATGTCAGCTTCATATGTGTTGAAATGTTTTTACATTTGTTTCAGATGTCAGCTTCATATGTGTTGAAATGTTTTTACATTTGTTTCAGATGTCAGCTTCATATGTGTTGAAATGTTTTTACATTTGTTTCAGATGTCAGCTTCATATGTGTTGAAATGTTTTTACATTTGTTTCAGATGTCAGCTTCATATGTGTTGAAATGTTTTTACATTTGTTTCAGATGTCAGCTTCATATGTGTTGAAATGTTTTTACATTTGTTTCAGATGTCAGCTTCATATGTGTTGAAATGTTTTTACATTTGTTTCAGATGTCAGCTTCATATGTGTTGAAATGTTTTTACATTTGTTTCAGATGTCAGCTTCATATGTGTTGAAATGTTTTTACATTTGTTTCAGATGTCAGCTTCATATGTGTTGAAATGTTTTTACATTTGTTTCAGATGTCAGCTTCATATGTGTTGAAATGTTTTTACATTTGTTTCAGATGTCAGCTTCATATGTGTTGAAATGTTTTTACATTTGTTTCAGATGTCAGCTTCATATGTGTTGAAATGTTTTTACATTTGTTTCAGATGTCAGCTTCATATGTGTTGAACTGTTTTTACATTTGTTTCAGATGTCAGCTTCATATGTGTTGAAATGTTTTTACATTTGTTTCAGATGTCAGCTTCATATGTGTTGAAATGTTTTTACATTTGTTTCAGATGTCAGCTTCATATGTGTTGAAATGTTTTTACATTTGTTTCAGATGTCAGCTTCATATGTGTTGAAATGTTTTTACATTTGTTTCAGATGTCAGCTTCATATGTGTTGAAATGTTTTTACATTTGTTTCAGATGTCAGCTTCATATGTGTTGAACTGTTTTTACATTTGTTTCAGATGTCAGCTTCATATGTGTTGCAATGTTTTTACATATGTTTCAGATGTCAGCTTCATATGTGTTGAAATGTTTTTACATATGTTTCAGATGTCAGCTTCATATGTGTTGAAATGTTTTTACATTTGTTTCAGATGTCAGCTTCATATGTGTTGAAATGTTTTTACATTTGTTTCAGATGTCAGCTTCATATGTGTTGAAATGTTTTTACATTTGTTTCAGATGTCAGCTTCATATGTGTTGAAATGTTTTTACATTTGTTTCAGATGTCAGCTTCATATGTGTTGAAATGTTTTTACATTTGTTTCAGATGTCAGCTTCATATGTGTTGAAATGTTTTTACATTTGTTTCAGATGTCAGCTTCATATGTGTTGAAATGTTTTTACATTTGTTTCAGATGTCAGCTTCATATGTGTTGAAATGTTTTTACATTTGTTTCAGATGTCAGCTTCATATGTGTTGAAATGTTTTTACATTTGTTTCAGATGTCAGCTTCATATGTGTTGAAATGTTTTTACATTTGTTTCAGATGTCAGCTTCATATGTGTTGAAATGTTTTTACATTTGTTTCAGATGTCAGCTTCATATGTGTTGAAATGTTTTTACATTTGTTTCAGATGTCAGCTTCATATGTGTTGAAATGTTTTTACATTTGTTTCAGATGTCAGCTTCATATGTGTTGAAATGTTTTTACATTTGTTTCAGATGTCAGCTTCATATGTGTTGAAATGTTTTTACATTTGTTTCAGATGTCAGCTTCATATGTGTTGAAATGTTTTTACATTTGTTTCAGATGTCAGCTTCATATGTGTTGAACTGTTTTTACATATGTTTCAGATGTCAGCTTCATATGTGTTGAAATGTTTTTACATTTGTTTCAGATGTCAGCTTCATATGTGTTGAAATGTTTTTACATTTGTTTCAGATGTCAGCTTCATATGTGTTGAAATGTTTTTACATTTGTTTCAGATGTCAGCTTCATATGTGTTGAAATGTTTTTACATTTGTTTCAGATGTCAGCTTCATATGTGTTGAAATGTTTTTACATTTTCAGATGTCAGCTTCATATGTGTTGAAATGTTTTTACATTTGTTTCAGATGTCAGCTTCATATGTGTTGAAAGGTTTTTACATTTGTTTCAGATGTCAGCTTCATATGTGTTGAAATGTTTTTACATTTGTTTCAGATGTCAGCTTCATATGTGTTGAAATGTTTTTACACATATGTTTTTTTCAGATGTCAGCTTCATATGTGTTGAAATGTTTTTACATTTGTTTCAGATGTCAGCTTCATATGTGTTGAAATGTTTTTACATTTGTTTCAGATGTCAGCTTCATATGTGTTGAAATGTTTTTACATTTGTTTCAGATGTCAGCTTCATATGTGTTGAAATGTTTTTACATATGTTTCAGATGTCAGCTTCATATGTGTTGAACTGTTTTTACATATGTTTCAGATGTCAGCTTCATATGTGTTGAAATGTTTTTACATATGTTTCAGATGTCAGCTTCATATGTGTTGAAATGTTTTTACATATGTTTCAGATGTCAGCTTCATATGTGTTGAAATGTTTTTACATATGTTTCAGATGTCAGCTTCATATGTGTTGAAATGTTTTTACATATGTTTCAGATGTCAGCTTCATATGTGTTGAAATGTTTTTACATTTGTTTCAGATGTCAGCTTCATATGTGTTGAAATGTTTTTACATTTGTTTCAGATGTCAGCTTCATATGTGTTGAAATGTTTTTACATTTGTTTCAGATGTCAGCTTCATATGTGTTGAAATGTTTTTACATATGTTTCAGATGTCAGCTTCATATGTGTTGAAATGTTTTTACATTTGTTTCAGATGTCAGCTTCATATGTGTTGAAATGTTTTTACATTTGTTTCAGATGTCAGCTTCATATGTGTTGAAATGTTTTTACATTTGTTTCAGATGTCAGCTTCATATGTGTTGAAATGTTTTTACATTTGTTTCAGATGTCAGCTTCATATGTGTTGAAATGTTTATACATTTGTTTCAGATGTCAGCTTCATATGTGTTGAAATGTTTTTACATTTGTTTCAGATGTCAGCTTCATATGTGTTGAAATGTTTTTACATTTGTTTCAGATGTCAGCTTCATATGTGTTGAAATGTTTTTACATTTGTTTCAGATGTCAGCTTCATATGTGTTGAAATGTTTTTACATTTGTTTCAGATGTCAGCTTCATATGTGTTGAAATGTTTTTACATATGTTTCAGATGTCAGCTTCATATGTGTTGAAATGTTTTTACATATGTTTCAGATGTCAGCTTCATATGTGTTGAAATGTTTTTACATATGTTTCAGATGTCAGCTTCATATGTGTTGAAATGTTTTTACATTTGTTTCAGATGTCAGCTTCATATGTGTTGAAATGTTTTTACATTTGTTTCAGATGTCAGCTTCATATGTGTTGAAATGTTTTTACATTTGTTTCAGATGTCAGCTTCATATGTGTTGAAATGTTTTTACATTTGTTTCAGATGTCAGCTTCATATGTGTTGAAATGTTTTTACATTTGTTTCAGATGTCAGCTTCATATGTGTTGAAATGTTTTTACATTTGTTTCAGATGTCAGCTTCATATGTGTTGAAATGTTTTTACATTTGTTTCAGATGTCAGCTTCATATGTGTTGAAATGTTTTTACATTTGTTTCAGATGTCAGCTTCATATGTGTTGAAATGTTTTTACATTTGTTTCAGATGTCAGCTTCATATGTGTTGAAATGTTTTTACATTTGTTTCAGATGTCAGCTTCATATGTGTTGAAATGTTTTTACATTTGTTTCAGATGTCAGCTTCATATGTGTTGAAATGTTTTTACATTTGTTTCAGATGTCAGCTTCATATGTGTTGAAATGTTTTTACATTTGTTTCAGATGTCAGCTTCATATGTGTTGAAATGTTTTTACATTTGTTTCAGATGTCAGCTTCATATGTGTTGAAATGTTTTTACATTTGTTTCAGATGTCAGCTTCATATGTGTTGAAATGTTTTTACATTTGTTTCAGATGTCAGCTTCATATGTGTTGAAATGTTTTTACATATGTTTCAGATGTCAGCTTCATATGTGTTGAAATGTTTTTACATTTGTTTCAGATGTCAGCTTCATATGTGTTGAAATGTTTTTACATTTGTTTCAGATGTCAGCTTCATATGTGTTGAAATGTTTTTACATTTGTTTCAGATGTCAGCTTCATATGTGTTGAAATGTTTTTACATTTGTTTCAGATGTCAGCTTCATATGTGTTGAAATGTTTTTACATTTGTTTCAGATGTCAGCTTCATATGTGTTGAAATGTTTTTACATTTGTTTCAGATGTCAGCTTCATATGTGTTGAAATGTTTTTACATTTGTTTCAGATGTCAGCTTCATATGTGTTGAAATGTTTTTACATATGTTTCAGATGTCAGCTTCATATGTGTTGAAATGTTTTTACATATGTTTCAGATGTCAGCTTCATATGTGTTGAAATGTTTTTACATTTGTTTCAGATGTCAGCTTCATATGTGTTGAAATGTTTTTACATTTGTTTCAGATGTCAGCTTCATATGTGTTGAAATGTTTTTACATTTGTTTCAGATGTCAGCTTCATATGTGTTGAAATGTTTATACATTTGTTTCAGATGTCAGCTTCATATGTGTTGAAATGTTTTTACATTTGTTTCAGATGTCAGCTTCATATGTGTTGAAATGTTTTTACATTTGTTTCAGATGTCAGCTTCATATGTGTTGAAATGTTTTTACATTTGTTTCAGATGTCAGCTTCATATGTGTTGAAATGTTTTTACATATGTTTCAGATGTCAGCTTCATATGTGTTGAACTGTTTTTACATATGTTTCAGATGTCAGCTTCATATGTGTTGAAATGTTTTTACATATGTTTCAGATGTCAGCTTCATATGTGTTGAAATGTTTTTACATATGTTTCAGATGTCAGCTTCATATGTGTTGAAATGTTTTTACATTTGTTTCAGATGTCAGCTTCATATGTGTTGAAATGTTTTTACATTTGTTTCAGATGTCAGCTTCATATGTGTTGAAATGTTTTTACATTTGTTTCAGATGTCAGCTTCATATGTGTTGAAATGTTTTTACATTTGTTTCAGATGTCAGCTTCATATGTGTTGAAATGTTTTTACATATGTTTCAGATGTCAGCTTCATATGTGTTGAAATGTTTTTACATATGTTTCAGATGTCAGCTTCATATGTGTTGAAATGTTTTTACATTTGTTTCAGATGTCAGCTTCATATGTGTTGAAATGTTTTTACATTTGTTTCAGATGTCAGCTTCATATGTGTTGAAATGTTTTTACATTTGTTTCAGATGTCAGCTTCATATGTGTTGAAATGTTTTTACATTTGTTTCAGATGTCAGCTTCATATGTGTTGAAATGTTTTTACATTTGTTTCAGATGTCAGCTTCATATGTGTTGAAATGTTTATACATTTGTTTCAGATGTCAGCTTCATATGTGTTGAAATGTTTTTACATTTGTTTCAGATGTCAGCTTCATATGTGTTGAAATGTTTTTACATTTGTTTCAGATGTCAGCTTCATATGTGTTGAAATGTTTTTACATATGTTTCAGATGTCAGCTTCATATGTGTTGAAATGTTTTTACATTGTTTCAGATGTCAGCTTCATATGTGTTGAAATGTTTTTACATATGTTTCAGATGTCAGCTTCATATGTGTTGAAATGTTTTTACATATGTTTCAGATGTCAGCTTCATATGTGTTGAAATGTTTTTACATTTGTTTCAGATGTCAGCTTCATATGTGTTGAAATGTTTTTACATTTGTTTCAGATGTCAGCTTCATATGTGTTGAAATGTTTTTACATTTGTTTCAGATGTCAGCTTCATATGTGTTGAAATGTTTTTACATATGTTTCAGATGTCAGCTTCATATGTGTTGAAATGTTTTTACATATGTTTCAGATGTCAGCTTCATATGTGTTGAAATGTTTTTACATTTGTTTCAGATGTCAGCTTCATATGTGTTGAAATGTTTTTACATTTGTTTCAGATGTCAGCTTCATATGTGTTGAAATGTTTTTACATTTGTTTCAGATGTCAGCTTCATATGTGTTGAAATGTTTTTACATTTGTTTCAGATGTCAGCTTCATATGTGTTGAAATGTTTTTACATTTGTTTCAGATGTCAGCTTCATATGTGTTGAAATGTTTTTACATTTGTTTCAGATGTCAGCTTCATATGTGTTGAAATGTTTTTACATTTGTTTCAGATGTCAGCTTCATATGTGTTGAAATGTTTTTACATTTGTTTCAGATGTCAGCTTCATATGTGTTGAAATGTTTTTACATTTGTTTCAGATGTCAGCTTCATATGTGTTGAAATGTTTTTACATTTGTTTCAGATGTCAGCTTCATATGTGTTGAAATGTTTTTACATTTGTTTCAGATGTCAGCTTCATATGTGTTGAAATGTTTTTACATTTGTTTCAGATGTCAGCTTCATATGTGTTGAAATGTTTTTACATTTGTTTCAGATGTCAGCTTCATATGTGTTGAACTGTTTTTACATATGTTTCAGATGTCAGCTTCATATGTGTTGAACTGTTTTTACATATGTTTCAGATGTCAGCTTCATATGTGTTGAAATGTTTTTACATATGTTTCAGATGTCAGCTTCATATGTGTTGAAATGTTTTTACATATGTTTCAGATGTCAGCTTCATATGTGTTGAAATGTTTTTACATATGTTTCAGATGTCAGCTTCATATGTGTTGAAATGTTTTTACATTTGTTTCAGATGTCAGCTTCATATGTGTTGAAATGTTTTTACATTTGTTTCAGATGTCAGCTTCATATGTGTTGAAATGTTTTTACATTTGTTTCAGATGTCAGCTTCATATGTGTTGAAATGTTTTTACATATGTTTCAGATGTCAGCTTCATATGTGTTGAAATGTTTTTACATATGTTTCAGATGTCAGCTTCATATGTGTTGAAATGTTTTTACATTTGTTTCAGATGTCAGCTTCATATGTGTTGAAATGTTTTTACATTTGTTTCAGATGTCAGCTTCATATGTGTTGAAATGTTTTTACATTTGTTTCAGATGTCAGCTTCATATGTGTTGAAATGTTTTTACATTTGTTTCAGATGTCAGCTTCATATGTGTTGAAATGTTTTTACATTTGTTTCAGATGTCAGCTTCATATGTGTTGAAATGTTTTTACATTTGTTTCAGATGTCAGCTTCATATGTGTTGAAATGTTTTTACATTTGTTTCAGATGTCAGCTTCATATGTGTTGAAATGTTTTTACATTTGTTTCAGATGTCAGCTTCATATGTGTTGAAATGTTTATACATATGTTTCAGATGTCAGCTTCATATGTGTTGAACTGTTTTTACATATGTTTCAGATGTCAGCTTCATATGTGTTGAAATGTTTTTACATATGTTTCAGATGTCAGCTTCATATGTGTTGAAATGTTTTTACATATGTTTCAGATGTCAGCTTCATATGTGTTGAAATGTTTTTACATTTGTTTCAGATGTCAGCTTCATATGTGTTGAAATGTTTTTACATTTGTTTCAGATGTCAGCTTCATATGTGTTGAAATGTTTTTACATTTGTTTCAGATGTCAGCTTCATATGTGTTGAAATGTTTTTACATATGTTTCAGATGTCAGCTTCATATGTGTTGAAATGTTTTTACATATGTTTCAGATGTCAGCTTCATATGTGTTGAAATGTTTTTACATTTGTTTCAGATGTCAGCTTCATATGTGTTGAAATGTTTTTACATTTGTTTCAGATGTCAGCTTCATATGTGTTGAAATGTTTTTACATTTGTTTCAGATGTCAGCTTCATATGTGTTGAAATGTTTTTACATTTGTTTCAGATGTCAGCTTCATATGTGTTGAAATGTTTTTACATTTGTTTCAGATGTCAGCTTCATATGTGTTGAAATGTTTTTACATTTGTTTCAGATGTCAGCTTCATATGTGTTGAAATGTTTTTACATTTGTTTCAGATGTCAGCTTCATATGTGTTGAAATGTTTTTACATTTGTTTCAGATGTCAGCTTCATATGTGTTGAAATGTTTTTACATTTGTTTCAGATGTCAGCTTCATATGTGTTGAAATGTTTTTACATTTGTTTCAGATGTCAGCTTCATATGTGTTGAAATGTTTTTACATTTGTTTCAGATGTCAGCTTCATATGTGTTGAAATGTTTTTACATTTGTTTCAGATGTCAGCTTCATATGTGTTGAAATGTTTTTACATTTGTTTCAGATGTCAGCTTCATATGTGTTGAAATGTTTTTACATTTGTTTCAGATGTCAGCTTCATATGTGTTGAAATGTTTTTACATTTGTTTCAGATGTCAGCTTCATATGTGTTGAAATGTTTTTACATTTGTTTCAGATGTCAGCTTCATATGTGTTGAAATGTTTTTACATTTGTTTCAGATGTCAGCTTCATATGTGTTGAAATGTTTTTACATATGTTTCAGATGTCAGCTTCATATGTGTTGAAATGTTTTTACATTTGTTTCAGATGTCAGCTTCATATGTGTTGAAATGTTTTTACATTTGTTTCAGATGTCAGCTTCATATGTGTTGAAATGTTTTTACATATGTTTCAGATGTCAGCTTCATATGTGTTGAAATGTTTTTACATTTGTTTCAGATGTCAGCTTCATATGTGTTGAAATGTTTTTACATTTGTTTCAGATGTCAGCTTCATATGTGTTGAAATGTTTTTACATTTGTTTCAGATGTCAGCTTCATATGTGTTGAAATGTTTTTACATATGTTTCAGATGTCAGCTTCATATGTGTTGAAATGTTTTTACATTTGTTTCAGATGTCAGCTTCATATGTGTTGAAATGTTTTTACATATGTTTCAGATGTCAGCTTCATATGTGTTGAAATGTTTTTACATTTGTTTCAGATGTCAGCTTCATATGTGTTGAAATGTTTTTACATATGTTTCAGATGTCAGCTTCATATGTGTTGAAATGTTTTTACATTTGTTTCAGATGTCAGCTTCATATGTGTTGAAATGTTTTTACATATGTTTCAGATGTCAGCTTCATATGTGTTGAAATGTTTTTACATATGTTTCAGATGTCAGCTTCGAGCCCCTCGGTGGTGGTTTCCAGCCTCCGCTGACTTCCTCTCCAGCGCCTACAGTTTGTGCACGACAGTGCGCCGCATTCTTTGGCTCCGCCTCTTCCACACCTGCAGCCTATCAGGACCTGACGTCTGGTCTCGTCAGGCAGCTTCTGGCTGAGGTAATGCAGCCAGATGAAGGAGGAGTATTGTCAGGAATATGCTCCACAGAGGATTTATTCATCATTTGTCCAAAGTCTTAAAGAGCTTTTATTTCTTAACGTCTTGCTCCAAACTGGTTTCAAACAAAACTTCAGACTTTAAAAAGGTTTCATTTAGACATCAGCTGTGTTTTATGAATTTTCTGCTCAAAGTTTATATATAATTAATTTCAAAAGATTGCTTTCCCCACTGTTTTTATTTTTTAAATGTTCTCAACCACTTCACACTGACATAATTATTTGATGGATAAACAAGTGTGTTACACAAGAAATGAAAGATAAGTTGTTGTTGTTGTTGTTGTTGTTGTTGTTGTTGTTGTTGTTGTTGTTGTCTTCTTCACATGAGTGTTTTAGTTTGAACTATTGAAATGATTGAATGTTTTTCATGTGTCGGTGATTACTGCAACTTTTAACTGTTTTCTACACAATGTAATAAAAATAGAGCTGTTGATCTGTTCTCATCTGTTCTCATCTGTTAACATCTGTTCACATCTGTTCTCATCTGTTCTCATCTGTTCACATCTGTTCACATCTGTTCACATCTGTTCACATTTGTTCTCATCTGTTCTCATCTGTTCACATCTGTTCTCATCTGTTCTCATCTGTTCTCACCTGTTCACATCTGTTCTCATCTGTTCTCATCTGTTCACATCTGTTCTCACCTGTTCACATCTGTTCTCATCTGTTCTCATCTGTTAACATCTGTTCTCATCTGTTCACATCTGTTCTCACCTGTTCACATCTGTTTTCATCTGTTCACATCTGTTCTCATCTGTTCTCATCTGTTAACATCTGTTCACATCTGTTCTCACCTGTTCACATCTGTTTTCATCTGTTCACATCTGTTCTCATCTGTTCTCATCTGTTAACATCTGTTCACATCTGTTCACACCTGTTCACACCTGTTCTCATCTGTTCACATCTGTTCACACCTGTTCACATCTGTTCACACCTGTTAACATCTGTTCTCATCTGTTATCATCTGTTCTCATCTTCTCACATCTGTTCACACCTGTTCTCATCTGTTCTCACCTGTTCACACCTGTTCTCATCTGTTAACATCTGTTCTCATCTGCTCACATGTGTTCATACCTGTTCACATCTGTTCTCACCTGTTCACATCTGTTCTCATCTGTTCTCATCTGTTCACATCTGTTCTCACCTGTTCACATCTGTTCTCATCTGTTAACATCTGTTCTCATCTGTTCACATATGTTCACATTTGTTAACATCTGTTCACATATGTTCTCATCTGTTCACATCTGTTCACACCTGTTCACATCTTTTCTCATCTGTTCACATTTGTTCTCATCTGTTCACATCTGTTCACATTTGTTAACATCTATTCACATCTGTTCTCACCTGTTCACATCTGTTCACACCTGCTCACATCTGTTCACACCCGTTCACATCTGTTCTCATCTGTTCTCATCTGCTCACATCTGTTCAGACCTGTTCACATCTGTTCTCATCTGTTCACATTTGTTAACATCTGTTCACATCTGTTCTCACCTGTTCACACCTGTTGACATCTGTTCTCATCTGCTCACATCTGTTCACACCTGTTCACATCTGTTCTCATCTGTTCACATTTGTTCTCATCTGTTCACATCTGTTCACATTTGTTAACATCTATTCATATCTGTTCTCACCTGTTCACATCTGTTCACACCTGCTCACATCTGTTCTCATCTGCTCACATCTGTTCACAGCTGTTCACATCTGTTCTCATCTGTTCACATTTGTTAACATCTGTTCACATCTGTTCTCACCTGTTCACATTTGTTCTCTTCTGTTCACATCTGTTCACATCTGTTCACAACTGTTCTCATCCGTTCACATCTGCTCACATCTGT